>JAJPUD010022602.1:0-21151 GCA_023553655.1 Myrmecobius fasciatus | reverse complement strand
GGGGGGAAAATTTGTAACAGAAAGATTTGTAAGGGTTAATGTTTAGGAATTACCGATATATATGTTTTGCAAATAAAAAGTATTAATAAAAAAAGAAAGCTATACCCCAAATGGGGGACACATAGATCATAAAAATGTTTAGAATGGAGAAGTTGACAAATTTTCACATGTGAGTTACTACCATGCTGCCTTCTTCTGAAAGCATAGCATCTTCTTCTATGTGAGCATGAAATTCTGGGCAGTACTGTGCCAATGTCATAATCAATAGCAAAATTCTTCAGAGAGATCTTGAGAGTGTCTTTATTATCACCTCCATGTAAACCCTTGCCTTGTATAAATTCCAGGTAATATAACACTTTAAGCAAATATATATTTGGTACTCAAACCATATAATCAATCAAAATATAGAATTGCATTCTATGCAGTAGGTTTTAAATGGTTGTCAAAAAATATCACAGTGTTCTATACCTATATCTTATCTTGCTGGGTGATCTTCAGACCAAAATTAGAAAAAACACATAATTCTTCCATACCCTGTTGCATTTCAACATCAGAAGCTGCATTGAGTGAATAAATGATCTGCAAACAAATAAAAAAAAAACATGCACCAACTTACCTTCTACTGTAGTCTTAGCTTACAATTCTTACAAGTTAAATAATTTACTATTTGTGCTGTAGCTGACCCTGATGTCATTTTTGTCCTCATTGAAGGTATACAACAACATTGCTGAAAACACCATGCTGTAAAGCACGGAGCAATCACACAGGCTGCCTCACTCCAATATTAAGCCTAAAGATTCTATCTATATCATTGGCTTTTAACCAGAATCCATGCAAGTACACCACTGTGGAACAGTGATGCAATATTTGATGCACTCTGAATAACCAGATTTTGCCAGGATATATCATAAACCAGTGTGGAGCCAAGATGGCAAAGAGCAGACATGGCTCTCTGTGACCTCCTCTGACTTTCTCTCAAACCAACAACAGATTAAGCCTCTATACTGGTGTTGTAGTCAAAGTACGCCGACATATTTGGAATAAAAAACATTCCCAGAAGAAGATGCTTTGGAAGAACTTCAGAACAGGTCTGTTTCAAGCAGGCAGTGGGACAGTTTGCTGAGCACAGACAGCAGTGTGGGGCGACCAAGGCAGGGAGCTGGGGCCAGGAGTCGAAGCATTGTAGCTTTCATACACCTGGGAATCTTATGTGAGCCTCTTAAGCTACTCTGTCATGCTTGCAAGTGGTTGCTGTAGCAGATTTGCTATAAAATGAAAATTATAAACCAATAAACCCCAGAAAAATGGGGAAAAGGGGGAGCCTAGTCACTATTAAACAGGACTGGAAGTCAATCAGCAGAATTGCCCCAGGGCAAACTAAAGCAGCTGTTGCTCCTTTACATGAAGAACAGACATCAAGCCTTGAAAAAATAAATTTAAAAAACAAAAACAAAAACAAAAAAACCAAGAACTCTCACCATAAACAGCTTTTATGGAGAGAGAAAGAACAGACCTCAAATCTTGAGGTTATTAAAAGCAAAGCAACTCCAGAAGAAGCCCCAAAGAGAGACTTGAGCTGGTCCCCATTTCACAAGGTTTGCTTGGAAGATTACATAAAGGATCTTAAAAGAGTGTTAGAAGAAAAATGGAGAAATCAAATGAGATCAGACCAGGAAGGAATGGAAAAAGCACATAATGCCCTACAAAAGAGATATGAAAAAGACACACTTACTTACTTATGTATTTTAATTAAAGCTTTTTATTTGCAAAACATATGCATATAGATATGCCATCTATGGTATATGGCATAGATCCTGTATTCAGGCTCTCTGGGAAAACGTGAAGAAAACCATTCAGAAAGTCAAGGAAGGTTATGATTTATAATCTTAGAAGAAATATCCCCATTGATAGCATCGGAAATCTATTTAAGAAGGGTAGAATATATTAATTTAATACAACAGAAAGTTAAAATTAATATCATTGAGCCTATGTTTAGTCTCAAATGATAGAGGGAAATTATGGCATGAAATAGTATGAAATTATTTTCTAAGTGAAATATTTCATAATAATGGTTATTTGATTTTCTGAAGAATAAATTTGCAATTGTAAAATGTAAGGGAATAAAGAAAAATCCTCCTTATATCAACATAATAATATTCTCATTAGGACATTTGAAAAGCTGCTGGTTTTCTT
This sequence comes from Myrmecobius fasciatus, assembly GCA_023553655.1. Taxonomy (NCBI): domain Eukaryota; kingdom Metazoa; phylum Chordata; class Mammalia; order Dasyuromorphia; family Myrmecobiidae; genus Myrmecobius; species Myrmecobius fasciatus. The sequence goes on along the minus strand of JAJPUD010022602.1, from coordinate 18,958 downwards.
CAACTTAATTAAGCTTTTCATAAAACTGTTGATTTAGCACCTAACTATTTATGACCTTAATAAGGCTGGCTTTGTAAGACTGTGGGAGAACCTGAGACAAATAAGCTGGATAGGTTTTTAACTTCTTAATTGGTTTCATAGAAATGTGGCAAGAATATACTTAGCAAAGAAATGGAAAATATACTCCTGAAAAGAGACTCTACATGTCTAGAAACTGGAAACTGAAGGGATGCCCATCAATTGGAGAGTGGCTGAATAAATTATGGTATATGAATGTTATGGAATATTATTGCTCTGTAAGAAACGACCAGAAGGACGATTTCAGAGAGGCCCGGAGGGACTTGCATGAACTGATGCTGAGTGAAACGAGCAGAACCAGGAGATCATCATACACAGCAACAACAGTATTACATGATGATCAATTCTGATGGACATGGCTCTCTGCAACAAAGAATTGTCTCAAACCAGTTCCAATTGTTCACTGAAGAAGACCATATACACCCAGAGAGAGGGAAATGAAATATGGACCACAACGTAACATTTTCATGATCTCTATTGACATTTGCTTGCATGGTGTTGCCTTTCTCTGATTCTTTTTTTTTCTTGTAGATAGGATTTTTCTTGCATAACTTGTCAAGCATTTCAACATTATTAACATGTAGTGGACTTCCTGCCATCTAGGGGAGGGGAGGGGACTGGGGGTAAAATTTGTAATGGAAAGCTTTGTAAAGATCAATGTTGGGGAACTACCCATACATATGTTACACAAATAAAAAGCTTTAATAAAAAAAAAAAGAGACTCTACAGATGGTCTTTCAAATTCTCTCATCTGCTACATGTTAAGGCTTTTTTGTTGAATAGTCACAGCTCAGAAATAGTTAACTTGGTGCTTCAGCACAAGAAATGGGATGCCTTGGAAATGTCGTCAAAACTTCAAGTAATGCCATTCAGAGAATTAAATGAATTTGAATGTTACTTCAGTGTGTGATGATTTAAGGGACCCTTGAGCATGTTTCTTTTTCTTTTTTTGACAAAGGACATGCTAGTTACACTGCAGCAAGGAAATGTTTTATGAAAAAATTAACCAGTGCATTTGGGAAAAGGCATATTTATTTCTCTATGTGGAAGACAGTCTTTGTCCATGAAACCCTTAATCAAACTGGTTTTAATTTTTTTTTTATTTTCCCAGAACTGACAGAGCTTGTCCATACATAGTTGAGAATGGCAATCAGTGACTTACTTTGGGTAAGAACATTACTTGTTTGTATTTTAGGTCCTAGAAACAACATTATGGACACAGAAAGTGATGTCTCATTTGGTGTTCTTTGGAAAGCACCAGAAGGCAGACTTATTCCTAACTTATTTCCCTACTGATGGTTTCCAGAATTGTGCCATTAAAGGCCTTTTCTAAGATTTTTCTGGAGGAAAATCCTAATTATATTTAAATCAATATGTTATCTAGGAAGTATAACTATTAGTTTCCTAAACTATTTCATTTATAAACACACATTGTCACTCTTCAGAGAGCAAGGTCATGAGGAACATCTATGCTTTGGTGAAGGATGCAAATCAAGCCAGGCCAGAATTACCAGTCTGTGTAGGCAAGAGCGATTCACAAAGGGTGATTGCTACAATAGCCTACTTGGTTAAAAGGGGCAGGTTGATGTCAGTCTGGTCAATGAACAATTCATTTAAACTGTGGCTGCATTTCTTTAATAAATGTTTATTGACTGAGTCTTGTCTTCATTTTGCTATGATTTTGACCTGAATGCTAGACTTCAGTATCATCACTTGTTCTATCCTACTACTGCATAACTTCGAAACTCAGTTATAATTTGTTTTGTCTAATCTCTCATTTTAAATTTGATGCTAAATCCTTGATTAACCTACACATTTTTTTAGTTTCTGGTTCATGCCTATTTCCTTACCTCCAGCCATGAAGGACCTTGCAAAATCACACTAAATCAAATTATGATTATTATAATTTCCATGAATGAAATCCCTTAACGATATATGAGCTGATGCTAATTTTTTTCTCATATAAGACCATACCACTACCTCTTGCTGGTTTCTACATTTATATTAAAGTCTTTTTTTTGAGTTCTTCTATAAATTATTTTTAAGCAGATAACCATTTAGCATTATTCTTTGAGGTAAGGGAGGCTTTTTTTTCTTTATTAATTTCAGTGTCTTCCTCTAAAAATGAATTACAGTTTTCCTGATTCCCATATTAAGTTCCTTGGTAGGGTTCTTTCTGCTTTGTCAAATGTGTATTTATTTGTGTATGTATATTTTTTTGAATTTTTGTATGTTTGTTTAGTGAGAATTTATTAGAGTAATCACCTTTAATCCTGGAGTAGGGATGGGAGTGTTGTGCATCTGGCTGCAGGTCTTCCTTCAGTTCTCCTCTTTGAACAAAACCAAGAACTCCACCCTCCTGTTAAAGTGGCCTCAGTCAACAGCATCCCTATCCCACTGCCATTACCCTCAACTGGTGTGTGATGGTTCCTTTTTACCTTTGGCCACATCTCTGTAACACCGTTGGGTCAGACATTCTTTATCAGCAGAGAACTTTCTGGAATCAGATTCCAACTCCCTACAGTGTCTAAGAGGTAAAAGTTTCAGAGGCTGGGATTGAGGCTTTCTCTGAACCCAGCTAGCCTCAGAGTTCTCCATTTGCAATTTCAACAGAGCAGTTTCAACACCAGTTAATCCTGGCTCCTATGTTCTTTGTTGGGGCTACTCCAGTTGTCCTGGGAGGACCACTGCTTTTCCCCCCAAGTCTTACTTGTTTTCCACTGCCATATTTCCATCCTGACACGCAATTTTGTTTTATTTGTGGTGGAAATCTGGAGTGCTTGGAATTTTCTGATCTACTCTGCTGTCTTCCCACAATCAAATCAATATTAGAAAACACCAAATTATACCTGCCATAAAGAGCTACAAAGATGATAGCCTAACCCTGGAGCTAACTCTGGAAATTTTTACTATTTCAGCAAATTCTTTCAAATATCTTATCTTTTACTCTAAGTGTAAATTTCCTTTTGTCTCAATCATATTCAAATAAATGGCCCTTCAGACTGTTCGCAGGTCAGCCACTTTGCCTCTGGAGAATTTAAATAGACCAATAAAAAGCTAAGGAAGTTAAGCAGAAGGCAGTTTCTAGACATGAAAGTTCTAATCTAGAGCTTATCTGTAGTTGGTATAGTGAAGTACTGGCTCTAAAGTTATATGGCCTTATTTCATAGATTCTCTTTGATCCTTATAACTTGTATGGCCACTTCACAACACTGGTATCATTTAATTATCCATAAAATGAATGGTGTTGGACTAGTAGGCATGAGATCTCTCTTACCTATATATCTATTATCATATGAATAGAAAAATGATCAATAGATGTATAACTCACAAAGAGTGGATTTTGAAGAGTTCTGCAGGTAAAGTATTTTTAATTGAATACCACCACCATGAATGGTGCTGACCTCTTGATAGCAAGACAACTTAGCATGTATAGAAGAGGTGGATGATTGCTTTTTAATATCTGCAAGTGACTGCATACATATGAGCATATATTTTTAAGAGACATGGTCAGGATCTCCAAGAAAGGCAAGCATATGAATTTTAGCATTTTCAAAATATTTAGGATAAAAATATGTTAATATTTTCCCTAATGGGGAAGCATTATACCCAATGTAGTCGAGTTCAGAATATTTTTCTGATCTCAATTTTATATGTTTTTAGTGGAAAAGATAAAAATTATGCCTCCACTCTAATTTTAGAGGTCTTTTTCTCCTTTTTATCTTTGGAATGAACATTCCTTTTAGGTAAAAAGTGCAGAATCAGCTTCACAATGTGTACCTTCTGTCATGTGAAAAATAATTAAATAATTAAAATGGAAAGGTTTTTACCTAATGTGAATTGATTGGAAAGATGAACACATTTCCTCTTAATCTCAGTAAGCTGCGTGAGAACAGTAGGAGAGGAACCTATTTCTAGTGGCCATCTGTAGACTCCTGTGATGTGTTGTGAACAGTAAATTACATTCATATTGACACCGATATACCTTCATCAAGCATCTTGCTTTCTGTAGCTGGCACTGAAATTAATTTGAAAGTGTAAGTAACTGTCTGTCATCTACAATCCATCATCTTAATCATATAATAAACACTTATGAGTAGAGTAATGTTTTTTATATTTCATAGTGGAATTTCATTTTTGTAGACTTTACAGACACTATAATTACTTCTTAATTTTCACATATACAAAATCATAATAAGAAATTCAACCAACCAAGGCTCCTGTCTATCTGTCTGTCTGTCTGTCTATATATATATATATATACTCATATAGATAGGTATTTTAAAAGTTTGCAAATCAGTATACATATATGATTGCATTTGATCTGGTGAGGTACATAGTTTTATTATCGTTGTTTGACAGGTAGGGAAATTAGAAATTAAGAAGGTTAAATGGCTTGCTCATTCTATATTTATTCAAGAATCTAACCATATATATATTCAGTCCTTTTCCTATACCTCCATAATCATCATGGCAATCATAATGCAGCATAAAGAGACTCTAATATAAAAAAACAACTCAGTAAACCTTTATTAAGAATCTAACATGTCTAGTAAACTTTCTTGGTACAAGGGATATGAATGCAAGATACAAAAATAACCTCTGACTTTAAATAATTTATAATTCAATATGGGGATAGACACATATATATTAATACCTATCAAATTAGGATACCTTTTGAATCATCAAGAAAGGATAAATTGAATATAGAAGTTACAATATTATTTGATATTGTTTTAAATTATTTAAAATGAATATAATATAAAATAAAATCATTTATATGGATAAAATAACTTTTGAAAACATTTAAAATATTTTCATTAATTTATTTATTTGCAAATCATAATAGTAAAGTAACACTTCTGGATGGGTTGAATTTATTACCCCAAAATTTAAGTTTTAGAGTCCTCTTACATATAAAGATATTCTTTTATCTGTATTGCATTGAATATAGTTCTACAGGATTTTGCCCTAGCTATTCCAATTCAATTTTTCTATAATAACTTAAAGATTTATTTAGAATATATTGGTCAGAATTAACAAAGAGATCAATAAATTTATACCTAATAGATGAACTACATGTAAGTGAAAAGAAAAGAATATACAATGCTTGTTCAAAAGTTATTGATTAAAATATTAAAACTTTGAAGTCTACTGAAATCTCACTGACATTTCTTTTGATTTGTGATGTGAGTGTTTCCTCTGGACTGACAATTGAGTATTTATTTTTCCAGTGATTCCAAAGGACATCAGCAAGGAATCTGGAATCTTCAAAGCATGGCTATGAATTTGACTAACATTCTATTTTTTAACTAGAACTGGCTAGGAGATCAGAATATGATGGGCAAGAGAAGTATTCCAGATCCCACAACAACAAAGCTGGTTAAACCACTTTGCTGGCATTTTGTGACTTGAGTCAACATTTGCATAGGGACAAGAAATAAACACAGACATATACTCTGTGTGTGTGTGTGTGTGTGTGTATGTGTGTATGTATGTATATATATATACACATATATATACATGCATACACACATATACATAAACTTACCTTTGTTATTTAATGCCTTACATTACATTGATGCTCAATAACTGTCATAATTTGTCAATTGCTTCTCCCAATCAAGACTGATTGTATTTTCATTTCCTACTTTCATTACCATGTTTTTACCATGCATGCAACCACAATTATAGCAGCATATTGTTTGCTTTGTGAGGCTGGGAAGGCAGGAGCTATATCCAAAGCATATAATGAGAGCACCAGCTTCTCTTCTATTCTGAAGTTACATTTAGGCAATACATATATACATGGAGAGATTTAGATACTCCAGGCTGGCCTTTCAAATTTAGTGTTACAGAATTGTATGTTTCAGAAAAAAAAAATAAAAAGCAAGCAAGAGAATGTGGAGGAATGTTTTTAAGGAAATTGGAGGAACCTGCTTTTCCTGTGTGCATTTCCCTAGATGTCTCCATATATATCTGTGTTCTCCTTCTAATGCTGAGGAAATCTTAGGTTCTGAATTGTGGTACAAATTGGTAGATGTCTCAGTCAGAGAAAAAAAATGTCTGAGCAATAGCTAATTGGTATCAGTGATTAAAGGTTAATGATCACTGTCTTCTCAATTAGACACTCCTTTGTCCTTCCTTGGTCCCCTAGTGTAAAATATTACAAGTCAGAGGACCTTGGCACTCTCATGGCATGCCAGAGATAAGGGTAAATGTTGCAGAAAGAAAAGGAGACCACTATTAGGCCAATAAGCCAGAGAGCAAATAATATGGGAAAGGAAAAACATATACAAAAGTATATATATATATATACATATATATATATATATATACTTTTTTTATTATTGTAATAAAAACTTAAAACAAAGGTGATTCTTTTCAACTAGATAACAGATGAATAAATGTTATCAACAGTAGCATATTACTGTAACAATAAGAAATGATGGAGGGAGTGAATTCAGAGAAAATGATAGAAACATAAGAAATGATGCAAAGTGAAATGAACAGAAGCAGGAGTAAAGCACAGGTAAAAACTATCATATTAAAGAACTTTGACATAACATCTCTTATTAGTGCAATGATCAGCCACTACATCAGAGGAATGATTATCATTTTTAGAGAGGTAGGATATGCACAGGAAAGATAAAAATGATATAATTTTATATTTGGTCAATATATGAATCAGTTTTTTATTTACTGTGGTTATTTGTTAAAAGAGAATTGTTTTTGAGTTTTTTTTTTCCCCCTTGGTGGGATAGGTCTTTGAGTGATGGAAAACTAGTAATAGAGATTATTCATGCCCTGAAAAACAGAAAGACAAAAGAGATATCTGTAGCAATTTTAATTTGTAGGGAACAAAAAGTGATTCAGTATAGAGAAAAGCTATAATGAATTAAAATGTACTTAGTTTGTTATAATTACTAAAAATGTAATTACACTTAACATAAATATTTGTTTTCTTATAAAATAATATTTTTATTCTTCTAAGTATATGGAAATGTTTTGTTAAGTAAAGAATATATTTGAAAAACTATAAGTTGAAAAGAAATCTAAGTATAAAAAGAAATGATGGGTTTACTCTTAATTTACTTCTCCTAATTTACATAATGGAATCTTGTAGTGGACTTCATGTTGCTGTCATGTTAGAATAATATTCCATTATGTTCATTTAGCCATTCCCTGTCACTTAGATACATAGATTAACATTTTTAAATATAAATCCAGAAGAATCAAATGAGATATCATATGTAAAACACATTATAAACCTTAAAATGTTATATGTAAACTGCCATCCTCACCCAAATCTTAGAACCTTCCCAGTGCTTCTTTTCCCATTTCAGTAGCTTTGATCTATATAATTATTAAAATTTTTTACAAAACCTCATATTTTGTCACTTAAATTAGCATATGTCCATGAAGTACCCATAGGTCTGAAGAAACTGTTTCCCCAAGATGACCTTGTTCTGGTGAAAGACAATCATTCAGTCATTTCTATCTGCTGGACACTATTAAATACTAAGGATACAAAGAAAGGCAAAAATAGTCCTTCTTGAGGAGCTCACAGTCTAATGGGAGAGGCAACATGAAAACAACTATCTAAAAGATAATTACCTCTAAATGGAGGTAATCAATTTGAGCAAAGTAACTAGCATTAAGGGGAATCAGGAAAGGCTTCATAATGAATATGGAAATTTAGCTGAAACTTAAAAGAAGTGGGAAACCAAGAGATGATGATGATGTGAGAGACTATTTAAGGTATGGGGACAGCCAAAAAAAATTCCTTAGAGCTAAGAGATGTAGTGTCTTGAGGAAAAAAAAAAGAGACCACTGTCACTATATCACAGAATACTTGAAAGTATGTAGGATAAAAGGAGATTGAAAAAGTGAAAGGAAGAGAGGCTAGTTATGAAGGCATTTGAATGCCAAAAAGGAAATTACACTTTTGATGCTGGATTTGAAAGGAGGCACTAGAATTTATTGAGTGGGGGAGAGAGGTTATATGATTAGACATACGCTTTAGGAAAATCAATTTGACATTTAAGTGGAGGATGCCCTGCAGTAGGGAGTCTTGTAGGAGGAAGACAATGCAACAGGCTTTTGAATAATAAGTTCAAAAGTGATATAATGAATACTTGCCTCAATATCAGAGGAGAGGCAGAAGAGCATGATTGTCAGGGTTTCCTGATCTGGTAGTTGAAAGCTATATTCTGGAAGAGTTCATTACTTTCATTTTTTCAGCAATAAAATTCCCAGAATAACTCAATTGATCATAGGCGACTGATTTCTTGATCAGAGTCACAATAAATGATGCTTTGCTGATTAGGATTAGTAGGAAAGGCTGTTATGTATATATAACAGTGTATGACAAAGGAACCTAGCAATGAAAACTGGCCTGATGGCCTGTCAAAATTTTTCCATATGCCAACTGAACTTTGGGAAAAGAGGGAGAGAGGACAGAGAATTCCTTGAATCTTTTTAAAAATATAATTAGACCTGCTAGAATAGTCCTAGTCAACAGGGTGGTATTCAACTCAGCTAGGTGGACCATTATTCTTCATTATCTGTATTATAATGATGGAGATTTTCCTGAACTTCTCCACTATGCCACCAGAATTCCAAAGGTATAATTTGCTAATTCAAGCTAAATCAGTGGTGAAATTGCTGGAAGTGAAGTTAGGCTGATGACAGTCTTAACAGTATAGTGATGATACATAATTTATTGTCAATGTGTTTTTTGGTCATGGGCCTAGATTGAGAATTTCTAATTGACAGAGATTAGATTGCAAAGAAAATGCTATGTGTTAATGTAAGCAAAAAAGCTTAGACATTAACTGTTTGAGCAAACTAAAAAAAAAAAAAAAAAGAACAAATAGACTTAACCAGGCAGGACAAAAGGTCTGGATACATTTGTCAAGAACTTTGGAGGGGTTAGAGGGACATTTCTAGTTCTCAAGTTAGAACTTTTGCCCTTATTTATTATCAAAGACCAAGTCTTTTTCTGTGGAACAAAGTTCCCTTATTGACTACATGAATAACTTTGAGTCTTTGTATGGTCTTTTAGTGATATCTTTCTTCTTTTGAATCTTGCACCTTCCTGAAATTAGGATTGAACATCTGTCAGGGGATTTGGATTGGGTCTAGGCTTTAAAAACTTTTAAGTTTTCCGGATCATTCATTACTGTGTTCCCTGTCTTCCTTTTCACATTTCCATATTTTATTCTGAACTGATAGCAGGTCAAAAGTTTAATTGGTTGTGGTGATCATATTGGAGATATTATCATCTGAACTAATTATACAATGGGAAGCATGCTGATGCACTAGCAAAATTTGACAAGGTTGTATAAGGAACGATGTACTCCAATGAGACTTTTGGCAATGGATTAGAAATTACCACATCCTTCCTAGCACTTTCTTTCCCCTTTATCAGAGAAGTACTAGAAAAGAACATTTTTACTTCTGCTATTTTAAGAAATTACTTTTTCTCGCATGATCAGAAACTAAATATTACTATGAGCAAGGGGTTTTAGCTGAATGGAATTCTGTGTAACTAACTTGAGTTTAACTACTGATGTCACAGATGAGTGAACATCTTTATTATAGCAATTTGCCAAAATTTGAGGTCCGTGAGAAATTGACTAGTACTTAAATTGCCTGGCTGAGCCATGGGGATCTAGATCTGTGGTAACCAGTGACTAAAATTGTAATCATGTAGATAGCTTTTATGACCCTAGAAGGAGAGAGGTAGAGAGAGCTAAGTACACTGAAATTCATGCAACAACTTTTAATTCACTAATTTAATTTGTGTTTTGTATATAAAGCTTTGGGGATTTAATGGAGTTAGCATATGCTTCTATCAAAATGTATCCAAAACATTTCAATTTTTTATAGGTTTCACCTTGCTTAACATCACTCAGAGGAACAGCCCCAGATGGAAAGGTTTTTTTTTTTTTTTTTTTTGATAACTTTAGGTTTTCCTGTTAGGATGATACTAATTGCATTTTTAACACAATGGGAACATTTGGGGAATAAAGAAGACATTGAAAAATGTCACATTTGTCAGTTTGTAAATATAGTGCATAAACAAATTGGCAGACAAGCTTTTTGGCCTAAATTCAGTAAAAACTGTTGAAAATGTTTATATACTCTTTCTAAAACTAACAAAAATGAAAATCTATTTGAATTACTTCTTGAGTATTGCTTCCAGTAATTTTTTTAAAAAATCCATCTTAATGATGATGCAATGATATTCTAGACTCCTTTGGAAGTAGATTTGTGAGATTCCAATGATGCAACCCTTTTTAACTACAGTGAAAGTACATACTATAATTAAAAAAAGTAAATAAGTGGGAGTTGGGAAACCTAGGCTTGTTTTTTTTGTTTGTTTTTTTGTTTTTGGTAGTTATTGTTGTTGTTTAATTTAATTCATTAGTAGGGATGTACCTCAGTGTGGTAGGAATAATATCCTTACTCTACCTCATTCCCACACTGACATAGCTGGCCCAGCCCATAACAGTTGGATAGGATTGCAGAACTGAAAAATAATGAACTCTTCTTCCTGGGAAATGGACAGTGCATAGTAAAGTGATCCCCATTTGCCTTCTGTTTTTGGTGATAGCTTTGAAATTTACGGTTGATATTTCTTTTTTCCTGTGAGATGACTCTGCACTCCATTTCCTATCTCCATTCCCCTAAAATACATACATACATACATAAACACACACATATGTATATATATATATACATATATATACACATATACATATACATATGTATATATGTGTGTGTGTGTGTGTATATATATATATATATATATATATATAGGAAAATATATATATACAAACTCGCGGCAGCCAATCAGTAAGAGGTGTACAATGTGAATATATTCCACATGCTTAAGTTTTCTACCTTAAAAATAACTGGTTCTCAAAATATGGTCTAGCTCACTAAGCCATTTTCATGGTGTTCATGAGGTCAAAATTTTTTCCTAATAATTTTAATACAATATTTCCCTATACAATATGATAAATAAGTTAGATAATAAACAAAAGCTTGGGGAGGGGACAAGGAGGAGGAAAAGTTTTCAGTGATTTTCAACTCCTGAATTAGGAGGTCTCTTCAGACTGATTTCAGTTTAACTTCTTAAGACATTTAAGGGATCAATTTTGGAGGAGATGGCATGGAAAAAAGTAATTTCTCTTCATTAGAAAAGAACAGATTCATAAAAACTTGCTATCCCTTGCATCAGCTTTTTGCCTCAGAGAAAGCCTCTTCAAAAAAGGCTTTAAGATAGTCATATTTTTATATATTGTTTGCTTTTGAGGGATTTTTGAAATGACAGTGCAGCTGAACCAGAAATCCACAGTTCTATATTTGCATATTAACATAACCAGTCATTGATGAGTGGCATGAGAGGCCTATACAGAGAGAGAATAAAAACCAGGACAGATATCTGGAATTTTAGGATTGTCTACCAACTATGCTCCAGATGGTGTTTCAGTTTTGTTTGGTTCTTTTCATTTTGTTTTAATTTTAAATTTGAGATAGCAAAATTGATGTTTTGCTACATCGATATTAAGAACAGACAAGAGTGATATATCAATTTAAAAATTTTCCATTTGTAGCAGCCAGGTTTGGATTATGAAACTCAATTATCTCATTCAGAGGTTTCCATTGAGAATCTCCTGAAGAACAGAGAACTTGGGCCTTAGGAGTTTCTTCCAAAAGCCTCAGATAGTTTTTATTTGTACATAGAAAATATAGCACAACAAATTTAACCTATATTGTATTGCTTACTATGTGGGGGAGGAAATAGGGAGTAGGAAGGGAGAAAAATTTGGAATACAAGGTTTTGCAGGGGTGAATGTTGAAAACAATCTTTGCATGTAGTAGTTTAGAGGAATCTCTAGCTTTGATGTTTATTGTGTCAGTGCCAGCACTGGCAGGGTCCAAAGTACTCCAGACAAAATGAGAATGGCAGTGGCAGGACAAGCCATCAGTAACCTTTTGCATGAGTATTATATGTATACAAAAATGTATATGCACACACATATGTGAGTACATATGCATATATTTGTGTACATATATACATATATATAAACATGTATATCAAATTAATTCATAATTTTATCTTACTGTTGTCTGTTTTGTTTTTTCTATAAAATCACCTCCTGGGTTCATTAATCAGCTCATTAAGTATTTTTGTTTGTTTGTTTGTTTGTTTTTAACATTCAATATCATTCATCTCAGCTTTGATTTTCAGAATTTTCATTTTGGGTCAAAATTGGAGTTTTTAATTTTTATTTTTCAAGGTTTCTTGTTTGTTTACTTTTTTGGCTGTTGTGTTTCTTCCATGTCTAGTTCACTGACCTGTTCTTTTTTCTATGTTGGTGTTTTAAGAATTTAGAAAAAAAATGAAATTTCCCCTAAGTACTGTTTTGGCTGTATTCCATTTGGTGTGTTGTCTAATTTTTACCATTATTTTAATGAAATAGCCTATTGTTTCTGCAATTTCTTCTTTAATTCATATTTTTTAGGAATAAATTATTTAGTTTCCAATTGATTTTTAATCTATTTTTCCACTTCCCTTCAGAATGCATTTTTTCTTGTATTATAAACTGAAAAGAATACACTTAACATTTCTAATTTTTTACCATGGCTTTTGAGATTGTGATGCTCCATTATGTGGATTATGTTTTTGTAGGTGTCATGTAATGTTGAAAAAAGATATATACTTTTGTTACCATGCATTTCCCCTCCTCAGAAATCTGTCATATCTGACTTTTCTAATATTCTATTTACTTGCTTAATTTCTTCATCGTTTATTTGTAGGTTGGATTTATCAAGCTCTGAGTAGGGACAGTTGGGGAGACACTATTGAAGTTTAGATGTCTATTTCTTCCTACAAATCATTTAATTTTTCCTTTAAGAAGATGGCAGAATACAGACACAACTCTCTGTAACCTCCTGTGACCTTCTCTCAAACCAACAGCAGATTAAAACTGTAAACTGGTTTTGGAGTCAAAGTGCCCGCAAATATTTGGAGAATAACATATTCCTAGAAGAAGTTACTTTGGAAGAACTTCAAAACAGTCTGTTTTAATCAGACAGGAGAACAGTCTGCCAAGCCCAGAATGCAGCACAGTGAGACCGGAGCAGGAAGCCTGGCAGGGACTCAGAGGGTGGCAGTTTCTAAGCACCTGGGAAATTTCTGAGAGCCTCTTAATATTCTGTCTTGGTTGCAAGCAGGTGATTTGGCAGATATGCCTTTTGTAAAAGGTAGATTGTAAAAACTGAGAACACCGGACCTAGACCCAATTGTGCAACACTGGAAGTCAATCAGCAGAACTACTCCAGGGCAAATTAAAGCAACTGTCTCTCCTTTGTTTGAACAGACACTAAGCTTTAAAAATAAATGAAAACAAAAAATGAACTCTCACCATATACAGCTTTTGTGGAAAGAGAGAAGAACACACCTCAGATCCTAAGGTTCATAAAGGAAAAACAACTCCAGAAGAAGCAGCAAAGGGAACCATGAGCTGGTCCCCATTCACAAGGCTTTCCTGGAAGACTGCATAATCTTAAAAAAGAGTTAAAAGACAAATGGGGAAAGGAAATGAGATCATTGCAAGAAGGATATAATGCCCTACAAAAGCTATATGAAAAAGACATTAATTCATGGAAAAAAATGGTGAAATGGAAAAAGACTACAATGAACAAAAAAAATTCAATTGGCCAATTACAAAAGGAGCTAAAAAAGGTAACAGAAGAAAGCAAAACACTAAAAATTATAATTGAACAAATGGAAGTGAAATGAACCAGTAAGACTTCAAGAATCAGTTAAACAAAAAACAATAACAAAAAAATAGAAGAAAATGTAAAATATCTCCTAGGAAACACAACTGACCTGGAAAATAGATCTAGGAGAGACAATCTAAGAATTATTGCACTTCCTGAAAGCCATGATAAAAACAAAGAACCTTGACACTATCTTAAAGGAAATCATGAAAGAAAACTGCCCTGATGTTTTAGAATCAGATGGTAAAATAGACATTGAAAAAAATCCACTGATGACCTCCCAAAAGAGACCCCAAAATTAAATCCCCAAGGAATTTCTAGTCATATGAAAAGATTCTCCAAATAACTATTGATCAGAGAAATGCAAATTAAGACAGCTCTGAGATACCACAACACACCTCTCAGATTGGCTAAGATGACAAGAAAAGATAATGACAAATGTTGGAGGGGATGTGGGAAAACTGGAACACTGATACATTGTTGGTGGAACTGTGAACGGATCCAATCATTCTGAAGATCAATTTGGAACTATACTCAAAAAGTTACCAAACTGTGCATACCCTTTGACCCAGCAGTGTTTCTGTTGGGCCTATATCCCAAAGAGATCTTAAAGGAAGGAAAGGGCCCCACATGTTCAAGAATGTTTGTGGCAGCCCTTTTTGTAGTGGCTAGAAACTGGAATGCCCATCAATGGGAGAATGACTGAATTAACTATGGTATACGAATGTTATGGAATATTATTGATCTGTAAGAAATGACCAGCAGGATGATTTATTTCAGAGAGGCCTGGAGAGACTTGCATGAACTGATGCTAAGTGAAATGAACAGAATCAGGAGGTCATTGTACACAGCAACAACAAGACTATACGATGATCAATTCTGATAGGTATTGTTCTCTTCAACAATGAGAACCTTCAAACCAGTTCCAATTGTTCAGTGATGAAGAAAGCAATATATACCCAGGGAGAGGCCTGTGGGATTTGAGTGTGGACCACAACATAGCATTTTCATGCTTTCTATTGATGTTTGCTTGCATTTTGTTTTTCTTCTCAGGTTTTATTTTTTTCTTGTAGGTTCGATATTTCATGTACAGCAAGAGAACTGTATAAATATATATATACATATAAAAATATTCCTTTACGAAGTTAGATGCTATACCACTTGGTGCATATGCTTAGTAATGATACTGATTTGTTGTCTATGCTTACCTATTGGTAAGATGGAGTTTCCTTCTTTACCTCTTTTGATTAGTTTTGTTTTTTGTTTTTCCTTGAGATCAGGATGCTAACCCTGCTTTATTTTATATTAATTGAAACATAATTAATTCTGCTCCAGCTCCTTACCTTTTTTTACTCCTGTGCATGTCTTTCTGTTTCAACTGTGTATATTGTAAGCAATATATTTTAGAATTGTATTTTTTTTTTATCCACTGTACTACTTCCATTTTATGGGAGAGTTCATGGTAAATGCTACCTGTGGCTTTTCCTGCATCCTATTCTTCCTCCTGTTGCCCTCTTTTTCCTTTCCCACTTTCCTTACTCACCAGTGTTTTGCTTCTGCTATCATCTCCTCTGATCTGCCTTCTCTTCTATCAATTTCCCACTGCAAACTTAATTTACTCTCCTTCCTTTCTGCTTTCCTATCAAGTGAGATAGTTTCTATATTCAATTGATTTTGTGTTTTATTCTGAGTCAACAGAGATGAGAATAAGCTTCAAGGGATGTTTATTGACCACTTACTTATTTTCCCCTCCACTGTAATGCCTTTTCACGTGAAATAATTTACATCATTCTATATCTCCCTTCCCCCTGCTCCTAATGTACTCCTCATTCTCATCCCTTACTTTTATGCCATTCTCCCAAATTTATCATATACTCATATTCTCTGTCTATGTATATACTCTTATGTCCATGTATGTATCTATATATAGTAGCTATACTATTAATGGTAAAATGATTAAGAATTACAAATATAATTTTCACATGTAGGGAAATAAACAATTTAATTTTATTGAATCCCTTGTGTTTTCTTTTCCCTTTTCATCTGTTTATGTTTCTCTTGCATCTTAATATTGGAGGTCAAAATTTTCATTTAGTTCTGGTAATTCTTCATGAAAACTTGAAATAAAAAATTTCATTGAATTATCATTTTTTTCCTTGATGTATTTATTATGCTTAATTTCAATGGATAGATGATCCTTGGTTGTAGACACTCCTTTGCCTTCTAGAATATTCCATTTCATACTTTCAGTTCTTTAATGTTGTAACTGCATCATCCTGTATAATATTGATTGTTACTTTCTGATATTTAAATTATTTTTTTCTGCTGACCAATTGTATCTTTTTCCTTGACACAATAATTATGAAAATTATGAAATGTCTTTCCAGAGGTGCTCAGTGTATTCTTTCAAGGCCTATTTTACTTTCTGGTTCCAGAGCATCGGGACAGTTTTCCTTGATAATTTCTTGGAAGATGCTGTTCAGGTCTTCTTTTTGATTATAGCCTTCAGGTAGTCCAATGAATCTGACATTGCTTCTGCTGGATATATTTTCCAGGTCTGCTATTTTTCCTCAAAAGGTATCTTACATTTTTTTTTTCATTTTTTAACTTGGTTGATCCTTGATGTCTGATAGAGTCATTAGTTTATATATGCCCAATTCTAAAGTTTAAGGTACTATTTTCCTCAATTAAGTATTGTACTTTCTTTTCCATTTGACCAAGTGTATGCTTTAAGGAATTGTTTTCTAACATTTCTGGAGAGAATTGTAGTGCTTTGTTCTACCTTTCCTTTCTGTGAGAAATAAACCAGGTTATACTAGCCCCTTAGTTTTGTAGATCTGGAGATCAATCAGCTTTCCTCTCATAGCTGGGTGAAAGATTTCAAAATCTAGGGATTGTTGTGTGAACTGAGTGTAGTTCTAGCAATTTCTCAGGGATAAGCATACCCCAGACAAACCTTGGTTGATAATGTGGATAAAGTGCCCTTAAACCTGCTTTGCCCAAGAACAGAGTGGGCACCTATGCATCGATCTAATTGGTTTTTCTTTTTACCTTGGCAATCGATGAAGTAAGAAAGATTGAATCAGGAAGAATTAAGTCAAGGATATTAATTGATGAATTAAAGGATAGAAATCTAATTCTGGATTTGGATCATTCCTATTCTGGTGAGTAAATATTGGATAAGTTACACAAGAAGATCAGTTAAGGGAACAGGAGAATAATTAGATGTGACTAGAGTTATTGGAGGAATATGTATTACAATTGGAAATAGTTTCACTCCTATTACAACCCTATTAGAAGAATTAGCAAAGACTTCAGGTATGAATTATCCATTCTGTCTTGAATTCCACTCCACCTCTTTACTAGAATGAGAGGGTCCCCTCTTGAAGTTTCCTGGCCTAAAATATTACTTTGATCTGACACTCCAGGATCTCTCTTGGGGCAATATTTTATGATTATCTAGAAGTCAACATGGCTACTTTTCTATACTTGGTTCCCAGAAGTAAAAAACTCTAGGCTGTTTTTAATATTAGCATTGTCAATTATTATTATAATCACATACTGATCACTTAGTCATTATGAATCTCATTTGTAAAGTTTTTTCATTTGTAAAATAAAGACAATAATTTCATTCCCTACATGACAAGATTCATATGTGGAAAACCATTTATATGTATGTATGTATATGTATATATATATATATATAGGCAAAATATTGATATAGATATATTTACATGCATATATAT
Organism: Myrmecobius fasciatus; assembly: GCA_023553655.1. NCBI lineage: Eukaryota > Metazoa > Chordata > Mammalia > Dasyuromorphia > Myrmecobiidae > Myrmecobius > Myrmecobius fasciatus. The sequence continues at coordinate 1,334 of JAJPUD010022602.1, read as the reverse complement.
AATTAATAGACACATATGATAATTATGTGATTGTGAGTTGCTGTTACTGTTAACTGAAGTTTAATCCATCCTCTAGTGATCATTATTTAATATTAGCCCCAATGTAATCCCCTTTATCAGAAATATAACAGTTGGGAATGAGCCTTTAAAAGGAAATTATCATTAAGGCTATTAACAAGTAATATAGGGAATTGATTCTGCACCCAGCTAATTATATTATTAATGCTAAACCTATGATGTTTTCCTCAGGATTTTCCCACTTATTTTTTTTATGATTGCTGTCCAAAAAGGGGTACAGATATAAAAACTCTTGTGACATTTCTTAATTTTGAACTTGAAGTATGTAAGCTGTGCTAAATATATTTTAACTAAAAAAACTTCATATATCCAGTAAAACTCCAAATATATAGAATGATTAATAAATAAGATTATCTGGTTTTCTGAAATCCTGATTAACTTAGAGTTAAAATGTTTTTTTTTTACTTCATCCTTGTTTTTATTGAACATTCTTAAGATGCCCATTTTCTGGACATTATTTTAAGATAAGGATGCTAAAGTGAATTTAATGTTCCTTTAACAATAATGAAATTCATAGGGTTTCAACTCATTCCTTTAAACATTAATAATCTTTGCTAGATGTTGTACACAAATTTCTGCAAGTATATGCGTATAGGCTTTATATGTTTTGAATCTAGGAAATTACTCAAATTTGAAACAAGTACAAGCTTGAATTTAGCTTGACATTTTGTTATATTTTAATGTTACAAATAATGTTTTTAATTAGTAAATTCTTGCTGACTGGGCGGAGGGAAAGAAAAATTTATTTATTAATTCAATAGTTTTCTTATTTTCAATTTTATTAATTTCTCCGTTTATTTTTAGAATTTCCAATTTGGTATTTAATTGAGGGTTTTTAATTTGTTCTTTTTCTAGTTTTTTTTTTTTTTAATAATAAGCCCAATTCGTTGATCTTTTCTTTCTCTATTTTATGCAAGTAAGCATGTAGAGATATAAAATTGACCCTTAGAACCACTTTGGCCGTATCCCACAAATTTTGGTATGCTGGCTCATTATTGTCATTCTCCTGGATGAAATTATTGATTGTGTCTATGATTTGCTGTTTCATGCATTCTTTCTTCAGGATTAGATTATTTAATTTCCAATTAACTTTTGGTTTATTTTCTCCTGGTCTTATATTGCATGTGATTTTTATTGCAACATGATCTGAAAAAGATGCATTTACTATTTCTGCCTTTCTGCATTTGATTTTGAGGTTTTTATGCCCTAACACATGGTCAGTTTTTGTATAGATTCCATGGACTGCTGAGAAAAAA
>JAJPUD010022601.1:0-21152 GCA_023553655.1 Myrmecobius fasciatus | reverse complement strand
AAAGGTGCTCCAAATCACTATTGATCAGAGAAATGCAAATCAAGACAACCCTGAGATACCACTTCACACCTGTCAGATTGGCTAAAATGACAGGAAAAGTTAATGATGAATGTTGGAGGGATTGTGGGAGGGCTGGGACACTGATGCATTGTTGGTGGAGCTGTGAACGGATACAGCCATTCTGGAGAACAATTTGGAGCTATGCTCAAAAAGTTATCAAACTGTGCATACCCTTTGACCCAGCAGCATTTCTATTGGGCTTATATCCCAAAGAAATCATAAAGGAAGGAAAAGGCCCCACATGTGCAAGAATGTTTGTGGCAGCCCTTTTTGTAGTGGCTAGAAACTGGAAATTGAATAGATGCCCTTCAATTGGAGAATGGCTGAATAAATTATGGTATATGAATACTATGGAATATTATTGTTCTGTAAGAAATGACCAGCAAGATGATTTCAGAGAGGCCTGGAGAGACTTACATGAACTGATGCTGAGTGAAATGAGCAGAACCAGGAGATCATTATACACGGCAACAACAGTACTATATGACGATCAATTCTGATGGACATGGCTCTCTTCAACAATGAAATGTTTCAAACCACCTCCAATTGTTCACTGAAGTAAGCCATATACACCCAGAGAGAGGGATGCGAAATGTGGACCACAACATAACATTCTCATACTCCTTGATTGATGTTTGCTTACATTGTGTTTCCTTTATCTGATATATCATTTGTGTAATCAAGATTTTTCTTGCACACCAATGATAAGTTTGGAAATATGTATACATATATTCGATTTGCCAATATTTTAACATAATTAACATGTAGTGGATATCCTGCCATCTAGGGGAGGGGTGGGGAGTTGGGGGAAAAATTTGTAACGGAAAGCTATGTAAGGGTTATTGTTGAAGAATTACCCACACATATGTTATGCAAATAAAATAAAAATTAAAAATAAATAAATAAATAAATAAATAAAAACCCTCAAGTGCAAGATCTTATAACTATTCCTTTTAATTTTATCAGATCAATCTCTTGCCTGTCCAGATCTCTTTGTAAGCTAACTTTGTCATTCAGAATGTTAGCTATTACTTTATAACATCTCAGAATTTGATAAACATGACATCCATCCCTTTCTCTAAGTCATTAATAGAAACATCAAATTGCACAGAGCCAAGATCCTTCCATAAGTGCAGAGAAGGCCTCTTTCTAGATTTACATTGAGCCACTAAAGACTTTTGAGGTCAACCATTCAGCTAGTTCCCAATCCCTCTATTTGTATTGCTGCCTAGCCTGTATCTTACAATTTTTCCCACAAGAATAGCAAGAGATACTTTATCAAACACTTTGCTAATATCTAGGCAAACTCTTATCTATTGTATTCTCTTTATCTGCCCATTTAATAACCCTGACCAAGAAAGATAATAAGCTTAGCCTGGCATGACTTATTTTTGATCAAGCCACGCTGACTCATTCTGATAACTGTTAATCATAGTGCTAGCAATCCATTCGTGTATTTTCCAGGCATTAAATCTAAGTTGATAGATTGATAGGCTGCCAAAATCCTTCTTTCCACTTTCCTGAAAATCAGGACATTTGTTCATTTTTCCAACCTTGCACTTTTTTTATGGTTCTCTATTTCCTTTCAAATATTACTGATAGTTGATCTATAGTCAGGTCTCCCAATACCTTCAGTCCCCCATGGATGTAGTTCATCTGGGTCATGTGACTTGAATTCATTATCAGATGCTCTCTTACTTTCTCTTTACTTGTTCTGGGTGTTAGCTCTCTATTACTTATTTTAGCCTTGCTCTTCCCAGCCTAAAGGCATTCTCCTTAACAGAGAAAAGAAGTTGAAATGAAGTAGATCTACCCTCTTTGTAGACAGTTAATATCATTCCATCTATCCCAAGCAATGATCCTATCTTTTATTTAACTCTCTCCTTTCCTCAATATAACTCAAAAAGAAAAGGAAATCTAAACCCCTTTTGGTGACCTTTGTTTTCCTCACTAGCCTCAAACTCATTCTGAGTTTGTTAGCACTTAGTTACCAAAGATTTCTGAGCATAGAAATGATATGAAATACTAAATCTGGAGTCGGAGCACTGAATTCAAATCTCAGCTCTGCTCCTTAATGGGTTATTTGACATTAGGTAAATTGTTTCACCTCTCTGCCTCATCTCTAGCCTCTAGGAGAAGAGAAATGCCATTCCACCTTGTATCTTAGTCTCTTGCCTTACGGGTCCAGAAATATGACACCATTTTATTGCATCCTCTCCTGCCTGGCCTCCTGAATTTCTCATGGTTCCTTTCTGAGGATACAGTCTCCCTGGCTACACTTTCCAGTACACTTTACTTTCAATCATTCCCTAATTCATTAAACAAGGTTTCAGGATTGAAATATTTCTTGCTCCCTATTACTACTTTCAAGTTCTCCCTCTATCATCATTCATTGAATTCTCTTTCCCTGAAGTTCACTCAATCTACATTTGCCATCCAATCAATTTTAGTAGCTATTGTCTACCAGTATCCAGGACATTCCCCTTCTTGATGAGTTCAGTACCTGTTTCACAGTCCTCTTCTTCCAAATTCCTACCCTCATACTAGGGGACTTCATTATTCATATAAATACTTGTTTTTTTTTTAATTTTCCTGAGGCAATTGGTGTTAAATGACTTGCCCAGGGTCACACAGCTAGGAAGTATTAAGTGTCTGAGGCCAGATTTGAACTCAGGTCATCCTGATTTCAGGGCTGGTGCTCTATCCACTGTGCCACCTAGCTGCCCCTATGCCCCCATATTAATACTTCTTTAAACACCTTAATCTCATAGTGCTTCAACTTAATCATTTCATATTACCTACTCTTCTACCTCAGACACACATAAAGATGGTAATACCCTGGATCCTACCATCATCCACAATTGTTCCATGAACATTTAAATTTACTTATTTGATTATAAGCTACTGTCATTCTACTTCTCCATCTGCCTTGCAACCCCACATCTTGTTCTTCATCCACACTTCAGTTCATAAACCTTTCAGTTCTTTCACAAGTTATCACTCTTAAACTACTAATACCTGCCTTCCTTTCCCATCTTGAACACCTGATAATTCAGTTCAATTCTACAATGTCTTCTTTGGAGTGCCTTGCCCCCCTATCCTACCATTTATCTTGTCCTGTCTAGCCTCTGCTTGGATTGTTTCCACCAAATGATGCCTTCACTTCTACATACATATTTGCTGAAGAAAACTGGGTGTAATGAGGATAAACTGGAACTATTTCCAATAAGATCAGGGATGAAATTAAGTTGCCCACTATAACCATTATTATTCAATATTTTATTAGAAATGTCAGCTTTGGCAATAAGAAAAAGACATTAAAGGAATTAGAGTAGGTCATCAGGAAACCAAATTATCACTCTTTGCAGATAATATGATGGTATATTTAGAGAACCCAAGAGAATCAACTAGAAACTATTAGAAATAATCCACAACTTAAGCAAAATTGCAGGATACAAAATAAACCCACATAAATCATCAGCATTTTTATACATTACTAACAAATCCAACAAGAAGACATACAAAGAGAAATTCCATTTAAAATAACCGTCAATAGTATAAAATATTGGGAATCTATCTGCCAAGGGAAAGTCAGGAACTATATGAGCAAAACTACAAAACACTTTCCACACAAATAAAGTCATATCTAAACAATTGGAAAAATACCAAGGGCTCTTGGATAGATCGAGCAAATATAATAAAGACTGCAATACTACCTAAACTAATCTATTTATTTAATGCTATACCAATCAAACTCTCAAGAAACTATTTTACTAACCTATAAAAATAACAACAAAATTCGTCTGGAAAAAGGAAAGGTCAAGAATTTCAAGGGAATTAATGAAAAAAGCAAATGAAGGTAGCCTAGCTGTACCAGATCTAAAACTATATTATAATGCAGTGGTCATCAAAATCGTTTGGTACCGGCTAAGAAACAACAGATCAGTGGAATAAATTAGGTTCACAGGACAAAATAGTCAATGACTATAGTAAACTAGTGTTTGACAAACCCAAAGACCCCAGCTTTGCGGATAAGAATTCACTATTTGACAAAAACTGCCGGGAAAACTGGAAACTAGTATGGCAGAAACTAATCATTGACCCACACCTAACATCATATACCAAAATAAAGTCAAAATGCGTTCATGATCTAGACATAAAGAATAATATTATAAACAAATCAGAAAAACATAGGATAATTTACTTCTTGTATCTGTGGAGCAAGAAGGAATTTGTGACCAAAGAAGAACAAGAGACTGTTATTGATCCCAAAATAGATAATTTCAATTATATTAAGATAAAAAGTTTTTGTATAAAAAAAACTAATGCAGACAATATTAGAAGGGAAGCAACAAACTGGGAAACCATTTTTACATTTAAGGATTCTGATAAAGGTCTCATTTCTAAAATTTATAGAGAATTGACTCAAATTTATAAGAATTCATCATCCAATTAATAAATGGTCAAAAGATATGAACAGACAATTTTCAGATGATGAAATTAAAACTATTTCTAGTCATATGAAAAAGTGCTCCAAATCACTATTGATAAGAGAAATGTAAATTAAGACAACTCTGAGATACCAGTACACACCTGTCAGATTGGCTAAAATGGCAGGAAATGATAATGATAACTGTTGGAGGGGATGTGGGAAAACTGGGAAACTGAGACATTGTTGGTGGAACTGTGAAGGGATCCAACCATTCTGGAGAGCAATTTGGAGCTATACTCAAAAAGTTATCAAACTGTGCATACCCTTTGACCCAGCAGTGTTTCTACTGGGCTTCTATCCCAAAGAGATCTTAAAGGAGGGAAAGGGACCCACGTGTGCAAAAATGTTTGTAGCAGCCCTTTTAGTAGTGGCAAGAAACTGGAAATTGAAAAGATGCCCATCAATTGGAGAATGGCTGAATAAATTATGGTATATGAATGTTATGGAATATTACTGTTCTGTAAGAAACGACCAACAGGATGATTTCAGAGAAGTCTGGAGAAACTTACATGAAGTGATGCTGAGTGAAATGAGCAGAATCAGGAAATCATTATACATGGCAACAACAAGACTATAATGATCAGTTCTGATGGGCATGGTTCTCTTCAACAATGAGGTGACTCAAACCAGTTCCTATTGTTCAGTGATGAAGAAAGCCATATATATCCAGAAAGAGGCCTGTGGGAACTGAGTGTGGACCATAATATAGCATTTTAATACTTTCTGTTGATGTTTGTTTGCATTTTCTTCTTTTTTTTACTGGTTTGATGTGATTTTTCTTGTACAGCACAATAATTGTATAAATATGTATGCTTATATTGGATTTGACATATATTTCTTTCATGTTTAACATATATTGTATTACTTAGCATCTAAGGGAGGGCATGGGGGAAAGGGAGGGAAAACTGGAACACAAGGTTTTGCCAGGGCTAATGTTAAAGAATTGCCCATGCATACGTTTTCAAAAATAAAAAACTTTAATTAAAAAAAAAAGGCAACTGGGTGCAATCATGAAACTATGTTAACTGAATGAGTTAATTACAAATTTATGCTGCATTATCTCATCTGGGCTCTCACTGCTACTAGGCATTTTTTAAAATATCTCCCTGACTCACTCATTATCCCATTCACCACAGAAATTCTTTCAACCCTTTTATTTTCCAGGCCTTTTCAGTTTTATCTTTGTAATATTTCTCAAATATCCTAGCTAAGATCCCACCTTCTAGAGGACCCCTTTCCCAACTCTTTTTGACTTCTTGTGTTATTTCCTATTTATCCTTTATAGAATTTGTTTCTATGTAGTTGTTTGTACATTGTCTCCTCCATTAGATTGTGAACACCTCTAGAGCAGAAAATGTCTTTTACCTTTATTTGTATCCCTAGAGCTTAACACTAGTGCCTGGCACTTAATAAATGTTTATTGATTGTCTCTTTAGCCTCAGTTTTCTCACTTTGCAAAATTGGATGGTTGGAATAAGTATCCTATAAATACTTTTCCAGATCACAATATGTGATCCATGATCCTATCAAGATCCTTCCCCTCATTTTATTTTATTTTATTTATTTTTTATTAAAGCTTTTTATGCAAAACATATGTGTGGGTAATTTTTCAACATTGACCCTTGCAAAGCTTCCTGTTACAAATTTTTCCTTCCTTTCCCCCACCCCCTCCCCTAGATGGCAGAAAGTCTAATACATGTAAATTATGTTAAAATACTTGACAAATCTTGATCAGAGAAATGCAAATTAAGACAACTCTGAAGTACCACTACACACCTTTCAGATTAGCTAGAATGACAGGAAAAGGTAATGACAAATGTTGAAGGGGATGTGGGAAAACTGGGACACCGGTACATTGTTGGAACTGTGAACGGATCCAACCATTCTGGAGAGCAATTTGGAACTATGCTCAAAAAGTTATCAAACTGTGCATACCCTGTGATCCAGCAGTGTTTCTATTGGACTTATATCCCAAAGCGATCTTAAAGGAAGGAAAGGGCCCCACATATGCAAGAATGTTTGTGGCAGCCCCTTTTGTAGTGGCTAGAAACTGGAAACTGAATGGATGCCCATCAATTGGAGAATGGCTGAATAAATTATGGTATATGAATGTTATGGAATATTATTGTTCTGTAAGAAACGACCAGCAGGATAATATCAGAGAGGCCTGGAGAGACTTGCATGAACTGATGCTGAGCAAAATGAGCAGAATCAGGAGATCATGATACAAGGCAACAAGACTATATGATGACCAGTTCTGATGGACATGGCTCTCTTCAACAATGAAATGTTTCAAACCAGTTCCAATTGTTTAGCAAAGAAGGCCATATACACCCAGAGAGAGGGATATGAAATGTGGACCACAACATAACATTTTCATGCTCTGTATTGATGTTTGCTTGCATTGTGTTTCCTTTCTCAGATTTTTTTTTCTTGTAGATACGATTTTTCTTGTACAGCAAGATGTGTGGAAATATGTATACATATATTCGATTTGTCAAGTATTTTAACATAATTAACATGTATTGGACTTCCTGCCATCTAGGGGAAGGGATGGGGACTAGGGGGGGCGGAAATTTGTAAGAGAAAACTTTGTAAGGTCAATGTTGAAGAATTACCTATACATATGTTTTGCAAATAAAAAGCTTTAATTAAAAAAATACTTGACAAATCGAATATGTGTATACATATTTATAGGGTTATCTTGCTGTACAATAAAAATCCAATCTACAAGAAAAAAAAAAAACCTGAGAAGGAAAACATAATGCAAGCAAACGTCAAAAGAGAGAGTGAAAATGCTGTATTGTGGTCCACACTCAGATCCCACAGGCCTCTTCTTGGGTATATATGGCTTTCTTCATCACTGAACAACTGGAACTGATTTGAAACATCTCATTGTTGAAGAGAACCATGTCCATCAGAATTGATCATCATATAGCCTTGTTGTTGCCATGTATAATGATCTCCTGGTTCTGCTCATTTGGAGCACTTTTTCATATGACTAGAAATAGCTTTAATTTCATCATCTGAAAATTGTTCATATCCTTTGACCATTTGTCGATTGGAGAGTGGCTTGAATTCTTATAAATATGAGTCATTTCTCTATATATTTTAGAAATGGGGTCTTTATCAGAACCCTTAAATGTAAAGATGATTTCCCAATTTATTGTTTCCCTCCTAATCTTGTCTGCATTAGTTTTGTTTGTACAAAAACTTTTTAAACTTAATATAATCAAAATTATCTATCTGGTGTTCAGTTAAGAGTTCCAATTCTTCTTTGGACACAAATTCCTTCCTTCCTTCTTCCCAGGTCTGAGAGCTAAACTATCCTATGTTCCTCTAATTTGTTTATATCACTCTTTATGTATAAATCATGAACCCATTTATATCTTATCTTGCTATGTGGTGTTAGGTGTGGGTCAAGCCCTAATTTCTTCCATGCTAATTTCCAATTTTCCCAGCAGTTTTTGTCAAATAGTGAGTTCTTATCCCAAAATCTGGGGTCTTTAGGTTTGTCAAACACTAGATTGCTATAGTTATTGCCTAGTTCGTCCTGTGATTTTATCCTATTCTACTGATTGACTACTCTCCCTCCCTCTCATTTTATAGAAAAATAAACTGAGACCCTAAGAAATTATGACTTACCAAAAATCAAAATTGTTTATGCATAGCAGAGTTGGGGCAAGACCTCTGATATCCTGATGGCATCTCATTTCTTTTAAAAATTATTTTATTTTTTCCATTTTAAAGGTGATTTTTAATATTTAACATTCATTTTTCAAATAAAATTTTGAGTTCCAAATTTTTCTTCTCCCTAATATGGTAAGCAATTTGATGTAGATATTATATATATGCAATCACATAAAACATATTCCATATTAGTCATATTATATAAAAATAAACAGACCAAAAGGAAAAAAAACATAAAAATAAAGTGAAAATAGCATACTTTGATCTGTATTTAGACTCCACCAGTTCTTTAGCTGGATTTGAATAATATCTTTTATTATGAATCTTTGGAATTGTCTTGTGTCATAGTATTACTAAGAATATGTAAGTCAATCATATTTGATCATCAAATCATGTCATTATTAATGTATGCAGTATTCTCCTGATTCTGTTCACTTCAGTTTGCATCAGTTCATCTAAGTCCAGGTTTTTCCGAAATCTACCTATTCATCATTTCCTATAACACAATAGTATTTCATTATATATATATATACATATATATGTATATATGTATATATATATATTAGTATATAATGGACATTTCCCAATTGATGAGCATCCCTTCAATTTCCAATTCTTTGCCACCACAAAAAGAACTGATATAAATATTTTGTATAAATAGTTCCTTTCCCCTTTTCATGATTTCTTTTAGATATAAACCTAGTAGTGGTATTGTTGGATCAAAGGTATGAAACAATTGCTACACATATGTGCAGCATGATGTCCTTTGGGCATAGTTCCAAATTATTCTCCAGAATAGTTTGATCAGTTCACAACTCCAACAGTGCATTAGTATCCCAATTTTTCCATCTCCTCTTCACAATTTATCATTTTCCTTTTCTGCCATATTAGCCAATCTGATAGGTGTGAAGCGGATCCTCACTGTTATTTTAATTTTAATTTTTTTTGCTGAGGCAATTGGAGTTAAGTGACTTGCCCAAGGTCACACAGTTAGGAAGTGTTAAGAGTCTGATCCAGATTTGAACTCAGATCCTCCTGACTTCAGGACGGATACTCTATCCACTGTGCCACCTTGCTGCCCCCAATTTTTATTTTTCTAGTCAATAGTAATTTGGAGCATTTTTTCACATGAATGTAGATAATTTTAATTTCTTCATCTGAAAACTGTCTGTTCATATCCTTTAACTATTTGACAATTGGGTAATGATCAAGTCTCATTCTATCTAAAATACCATTGTGCTTCCAAGAAACTAAAAGAAAATAAATTATAACACAACAAAAATGGTGAGTGATAATATGCTGTTATACATCTCTGTAAATGACACAATATATCTGCTTGGTGCTGAGAAGTGCCAACTTGACACTTGCAATCCTGAGCTTCTTTGATGTAGTTGAGAAGCAAATGAGATGACAGTGTTCCTGTTGCATATAAGTGCTCGATGAGCATCTTGGACATAGTAGGGAGATGCCCTATAGTTACAGTATTTGCAGCAGATCTAATGCTTAAATTAGTCATGTAAAAGTTTTCACTCTAGTTCACACAAAAATAAGATTCTGGAGTTGTGACTAGCAATTTTTCATGATTTGATTTATCTGAATAAAACCTATGAGGTTTTGAACCATTAAACATTCGATTTAGGGAGAAAAAAAGAATTCTACAGAAGAATAAACTGAGAAATGGAACAGATTTGTTTCTTGTAATAATTATGAGCAATATCTCAAACTCAGCATCCTTAGACCATTGAGCTATGTAGGATGAATGTGCTAATTAATCAATTACTACCCAACAATGTATCCTGTTTATTTACTGTAATGCACAAGAAATGTGTGCAAGACTGGTAATTATTAATCATCTTCAGTAACAAATATGACTCAAGTTCACCTTCATATAATTAATAGAGCATATAGTTAGTTTTAACATCTTGTTTTATTAGAAATAGCAATAAGGGATAAAAAGAAAGAGCTGAACCACAAGTTGTGGTTCACTGAGATGCTGGATAGGAGAAATGTGAATATTGTCATAGCAGCACCATTACTCATACCCAGCCAATTTGTTTGTCAGATATTATATCCATTAAAATACAAATTTCAGGGCTTTATATCTTACATAAACTTCAGCCATGAGATTGATATTGGTGTGTTTATTCAGGAGAACATTTTAAAAATTAGGGGGAAATGAAGTTTGCAATCACCAAGTTCTCATATATAGAAATTGCTGCTTCAAACAAAATTTTACAAATTTAGCTCATGAAATGACAAAGCTAGAAATGACCCTAAAAGTTGTTAGATCTGAATACAAATTGAAGCATACTTTTTTAAACTTTATTTTTATAATTTTATTTTGTTTGTTTCTTTTGCAACATGGCTAATATGGAAATATGTTTTACATGACTTCATATGTACAATCAATACCAAATTTCTTACCATCTCAAGGAGGAGGGAAGGTTGGGAGGGAAGAAGCAGAGAATTTAAAACTCACAATCTTAAAATTTTTTTAAATTATTTTATATGTAATTGAGAATTACATGAAAAAAAATTTAAATAAATTGGTAGAGGCTCTAATCCCAGCATTCACTTCATTCAGGCTTAATATTGGGACAAAATGAGTCACTCAAAATCACTAAATATTTAACAAGTGTATATTTACTTTGCCTTACCACAGCAAAGACATGCAATGAAGATATAGGGTTATTTTGCAACCCTCAGAAACACACACTGTCTTTACTCACTTGGGCTTCAAAAGTTTAAAAGGGTCTACATACCACAGGGCTGGGACTTTTTAATATCGTTAGCCAAAAAGCTGAGTCAGGGAATCCATGGCCAATCAAATCCTAGGGACAACTTTGTCCTAAGTTGGACAATATTGGCTGGGAATGAGGAGAATGGAGAAGGAAGTTGCTGCAAAGAAGCTGGGACCAATCTTGTAGGTTAATCAAGTTCAGGAAGAGCTTTTTCTTCTTTTAGATGAAGTCTTTTTATGTTGTAGATGTGATGACAGATTTCTTTGCGGTCAAAGAAATGCTGGTCCTATCAAAGAGATCATCCAGTCCTGATGTTTTCATTTTACAGATAAGACTAAATAACAGAGAGGGAGACAGGCTTGTACAAACCAACAGAGCTAATAAGTGACAGAGTGGAATGCAAACCTACTACTCTTGACTCAAGCCCAAGTTCCTTTAATTGAAACTAAAGGTGACTGAGGACAGATCATACTGCTCTTCTGAGGTAGGTGTCATGAAGAATATGTCTTCCATAAAATTACTCTGGAATGGCTGTCAAAGACAATATAGTGGGATAGAGGGACAATGTGCCTTTTCTACTGTGACATTTGTTGTTTTCATATTGCTTTATGGGAATGTCTTATTGCTAAAATTAAACTACAGGTAATATCCTATAGTCTAAATTCTAATTTAAAATGTGAACTAGATTTTTTTTAATCCTAAGTGAGTACATTTAATTTGAGGAAGAAACAAATATGATCCATATATTTAAAACAATTATAGTACAGTCACACATACTGTTATGTAAGTTAAGATAATTCAACTATACCTAATAGTAGGAGTGATATCTTCCTTTATCAGTAATCTGTTAGTACCATAGGCACCCCTTTTCTCTTTTCTCACTCTCCTTCTTTCCTTTTTGCTGAGCAAAAAGAGCAGATCTCTGGAACTTGCACACTGGAATCCACAATGAAAATTTCTGGGATTTTCTACACTCTGGATCCATTGGCCTTTCTTTTTCTTAAATATCAGCCCAGATTTCTGGTGAACCTCAGAGCCTTGGCCACATCCCTAGGAAGTGGATGTAATTTCTTCAGTGGAAAACTAGGTCCTCCTTCTAAGAAAGAAACTGGCCTGCTACTTCTTTATTGCTGCAGGTTCATAAAAGAGGTGAGGGGTAGAGAAGCAGCTATCATATATTTTGAACACTAGCCTTATGAAGAAAATCTTCAGTCTTCTCAATTTTAGCCTTTTGGGTGGTAATGGCAGTAATTTCCCCTTTAAATTAGGTTTCATAAAAATTAGAAAGTAATGGTAGTTCTAGCTAATTACAAATAGTGAAGGTATTAGTGAACACTAAAAGACATTAAACTTATGGATGGAAAATTAAAATGTGAGCCTATCAATAGTAACAGGTTACAAAAAACCAAAAAGCAATCAACAAGCATTTATTATGTACCTACTATGTGTCAGATTCTGTGCTAGGAAATATGGATACAAAAACAAAAATGAAAGTCTGCTCTAAAGGAGATTATATACATTTACATTTACTAAATACATACCACCAAAATGCAAAATAATTTGTATAAGAGACATTAGCTGCTAAAAGAAGAAATGGATCAGGAAAGATCAAGTCTGAGAATTTTTAAAGTTGGTGAGTAAAATAAGTATTTGATACCAAAGGTAGGCAGCTACTACAGTTTACAGAGCAAGGATATAACACAGTCTGACTTGTATTTTTGGAATATCCCTATGGTTTCTGTATGGAAGATGAATCTTAGAGGAGAAAAATTTGAAACAGGAAAACTAATTAGATAGAAATTGTAAATCCAATTGGGAGAATGATGGCCATGTGCATATAAAGAAAATATTATCAACAAAACTTGGAAATTGTTTCAAAATGTAAAGTAGACTAGAGTCAGTAGTCAAAGATGACTCCAAGGTTAAAAAGCTATGTGACTGGAAATATAATGGCACTCTCAATAGTAATAGTGAAATTCAGAAAAGCAGTGGATTTGATAAGAAAGATTCTAAATTCTGTTTGGGAAAAACTGAGTTCATGATGCCCCTACTACCCACAATCTTGGAACAGAAACCATGTTACCTCTCTTGGTAAATTAATCCACTCAGCTTGTGAGAATAACTCCACTGGACTTGGGAGGAATGAAATCTTTAATTACACAACTGCAGAAATGAGTGTCCTATAGAATAGGCACACTTGGAATCAATAGACATATCTTTTTTTTCTTTAAAAGAAATGTTTTATTTTTAAATTTTTTTCTAATAGTTTTCTTTTTTAAATTGTTATTAAAGCTTTTTATTTGCAAAACATATGCATGGGTAATTTTTCAACACTGACCCTTGGAAAACCTTCTGTTCTAAATTTTTCCCTCCTTCCCCCCATCCCCTCCCCTAGATGAAAGGTAGTCCAATATAAGACATGTAGTTTTATACCTTGACACTGAAACACAAGTCCCTTTGCTGATTCCCCATTGAAAACCACAGAGGACACAGTTAACCCAGAATGCCTAATTCCCCAATGTGAGTGTGAATCTCCACCCCCATTATATCATTATATCATTAATCTTCCCTTGGTATTCACCTAACTTGAGCTTAGTTCAGTCTTTCCCCTGACTCCCTATTGTCTAAGTGCTATAAAAGTTACAGCTTATTCTGTTCTAGTTGCCCCACAAGAGTCTCTACCACCTTTAATTACATTATTACTTCATTCCTTGTGAGTGTGCCTCCATCTCTGATTACATCATTACCTCTCTTCATCCCCACCTGAGTAAATCCTTAATAATCTCTTCCCTTCCATTTATGTCCCCACCTCTGATTATATTTTACATATTTCTCATTCTAAGTCCCCACTTCTGATTAATTTTTCCTTCATTAGTTTTTGTTTGCTTGTTCTGGGGTTAGCCTCCATTTCTTAGTTTTCAATTTCATTTTTCTGAATTAAGTTTCATAACTTTATGGAAACTAAATCCTCATCCAATTCTCATAAGCTATGGAATTCTTCTCTGGTGTTGAGTTTGAGTAATGAGTGATTAAGTATAAATTCTCTTAACTGACTACATATATAGTTAACATCAATGTTTCATCTCTATTAACTATGGACATTTTACCATTCTCTCTGATGTAGGTTAATCCCACTTTTGACTTCCTATTCTGGGAACAGTGATCAAATCCATACTACTATTGCTTCTGGGAAGTATATAACAGTTGAGTGCCCTGTGGCTCAACTCATCAACATTCCTATGACTCCATAGACAGGGAAGCAGCACCACTCTACTATATGTTTTGTCTCCCCATATTAGAATATGTCTCATATGTGACCCTGGGCAAAACTTTTTCAGCCTCAGTTGAAGCTGCTCAGAGATCAATGACAACTGGAAAACATCAGGAATATTCTAAGAAGCAGAGGTAAAGATAGAGGGCATTCCAGATTTGAGGGACAGACAATATAAAAGATAATGTACAGAGAAGAGTAAGTAGGCTGGCTTGGCTGGAACATCATGGTCTCTACCACCATATTACTGTCATCATCAAACATTCACATCAAATGTACTATATAATACATGGGATGGGAGAAGTAGGTGACACTTGAACCTCACCTTCATCTGAATTGGTCAAAGGATGGTAGATTACACAAGCACAAAGACTGGTACAGAACTACATTTTATTCAACAGGAAACAGGAAGGAATGAGAAGAAAGAAGAGAATAAGAGAAAGGGTAGATCTAAGAAAGTATTAGTCATAAGCAAAACAAGCTCACCTCAAAGAATAGATAAGGAAGAGGAGTTTAAAAGGAAAGAAAGAAAAGGTAAGAACCTTTTCTTGGGGTCAAGAGAAAGACAAGCTGGGGAGCAGAAGCAAATTGCATCAAGAATAAAGATCTGATGCTAAGGACACTCCTCATTCATCACCTTTTTCTATATAATGTGAGGGCTGGAAGCAAAGAGAGGAAAAAGGATAGGAGAAAAGGATAGAGGAAAATATACAAATAATAATGATAACTGTGAGTGTGAAGAGGATGAAATCACTTACAAAATAAAAAAGATAACAAAATTATTTTAAAAGGAGAAACAGTTGCTTTCAAGAAATATTCTTACACAATAATAGCATTAAAATAAAGTGCTAGGGCAAAATCACTTATACTTAAGCTAAAGCTAAGAAGGCAGGAGCAGAAATTATAATCTTAGACAAGACAACAAATAAATAGATTTGATTAAAACAAACAAGGAAACTACATTATGCTGAATGTACCATAGAGAATGAATTAAGGGAAAAGCCAAGGGGACAGAGCCAAGGGGGTAGAGTGGACATGTCTTTATCTGAGCTTTTCCTAGTATCCCTCAGATTAATACCAGATAAAGCCTCTGAACAGATTTTGGAGTGATAGAACCCACAAATATTTGGAATGTAACAAATTTCTAGAAGAAGATACTTTGGAAGAACTTCAGAAAAGGTGTGTTTCAATAGGGTAGGGTAGAGGCTGCCGAGGCAAGGGGGGGGGGGCGTGCAGAGAGGTGCATGTAGGAATCCATTTTGAGGATCTTAGACTACTCTGTCCTTGTTACAAGCCAGTAGATCAGCAGATTAGCTATAAGACACCCAAAACAAATACAAAAGGCAAATAGTGAACCTCTGAACCCCAGGACCTCAGAAAAATGCTGGAACTTACCACACCTATCCAGCACTGGAATTCATTCAGCAGCACTGGCTTCAGGGCAAACTAAAGCAGCTGTCCTCCTTGCCTTAAGAGTAGACCTCAACCTTTAAAAAATGAGCAAAAAAAGCAAAAAGAATTCTGACCATAATTAGCTTTTATGGAGAAAGAAAAGAACAGACCTCAAACCCTGCAGACCAAAAGGCAAATCATCACTAGATGAATCCCCAAAGGGTGGTATGAGTTAGTCCCCATTTCACAAGTCTCTCTTGGAAGAATTCAAAAATAATCTTAAAAGATAATTAGAAGAAAAATGAGGAAAAGAAATGAGAAATTGGTAAGACAGTTTGGAAAAGGAAAAACAGAAATTATCTGAAGAAAGCTCCTTACAAAATAGATTTGATGAAATGGAAAAGGCATATAATTCCTTACAAAATGGATATGGAAAAATAAAAAAGAAAAACCAATTTGTTGAAAAATAGAATTTGTGAAATGGAAGAAAAAAATGCAATGAACAAAACACCTCAACTGGCCAAATGCAAAAGGATATAAAAATCTAACTGAAGAAAATAATTCATTAAAAATTAGAATTGAACAAATTGAAATGAATGACTCAATGAGAATTCAAGAATCAGTCAAACAAAACAAAACAAAAAAGAAAGAAAGAAAGAAAGAAGCTGTAAACTATCTCATTGGAAAAACAACTGACCTGGAAAATAGATGTAAGGAAGACAGTCTAAGAATTATTGGACTTCCTGAAAACTATGATGAAAAAAAGCCTAAACATCATCTTTCAGGAAATCATTAAGGAAAACTGCCCTGATGACCTAGAACCAGATAGTAAAATAGCCATTGAAAGAATTCACTGATTACCTCCAGAAAAAGGCCCCAAGGAACATTATAGCTAAATTTCAGAATTACCAAATCAAGGAGATTGCAAGCAGCCAAAAGGAAACAATTCATATTGTGGCTCAAATATCGAGGAGCCGCAACTAGGATTATCTAGGACCTATCAGCTTTTCACTTTAAAGGATCCAAGGGCATGGAATCTGGTAGTCTGCAAAGCAAAGTAGTCCAGATTGTAGTCTAGAATCAAGTATCTGGCAAAATTGAGCATTATCTTTCAGGGGAAAAGATGGACATTCAATGAAACAAGTGAATTCCATTTATTTCTGATGAAAAGACCAGAGCTGAATAGAAAATCTGATTTTCAAATGCAGAATTTGAGAAGAATTAAAAAGTACAAAGAAAAGAAAAAATAAGTTTTTTAAAGTTAAAAAGCTTATATCTCTATATGAGAAGATAGTATGTTTAACTCTTGAGACCTATATCTCTTTTATGAGAATGAATTAATATCTGTCTGTAACACAAAATGGTATAGCATCAATGAAAAGAAAATCTAAATGAATTATATTGAGAAACAGTAAAAATAACAATAAAAATAAAACAATGGAAGACATAACTGTGTCCCTTTCAAGCCTAGACAAATATAACCAAGAAACAGGAATGAAATAGAATTTCAGAAAGGTTAGATATGACAGCATTCTGGTTATGATTGGATAAGAAAAAAAAAGTATACATATTTGTCAGCTGTGCATGATATCTTTACAAAAATCAATCATGCCACATGTACAAAAATGTTTTGTGGCAGTTCTTTTTGTAATGGCAAAGAATTGGAAACTGAGTGGATACCCATCACTTGGGGAATAGCTGAATAAATTATGGTATATGAAGGTTATAGAATATTATTGTTCCATAAAAAATGATCAGCAGGATGATTTCAGAAAGGCCTGGAGACTTACATGAACGGATGCTAAGTGAAGTGAGTAGAACCAAGAGAACATTATACAGTAACAAGACTATGCGATGATCAATTCTGATAAAAATGGCTCTTTTCAACAGTGATGTGATTCAGGCCAGTTCTGATGGTCTTATGATGGAAAGAGCCATCTGCACTCAGAAAGGGGATTGTGAAGACTGAGGATGAATCACAACACAGTATTTTCACTTTTTTGCTGTTTCCTTGCATTTTGTTTTCTTTCTCATTTTTTTCCTCTTTTATTTTTCTTGTGCAGCCTGATAATTGTGGAAATATATATATAGAAGAATTGCACAATGTTTAGCATATATTGGGTTATTTGCCATTTAGAAGAGGAGGTAGTGGGAAAGGAAAGAGAAAAAAAAATGGAACACAAGGTTTTGCAAGGGTGAATACTGAAAACTATCTATGCATATGTTTTGAAAATAAAAAGCTTTTAAAATTGTTTTTAAAGTCAACCATGAATCAGAGCATTGAAACTTTATAAACAAATACAGAAAAACAGAAATATTAAGCACTTTCTTTATATTAAGGTCACACAATTAAATAAACATTAGATCTAATAGTCTGAAAAAAATAAAAATTAACTGAAAAGACTTAAATAAACTGATGCTGAGTGAAGTGAGCAGAACCAGGAAAACATTATACAGAGCAATAGTAAGATTGTGTGATGATCCATTATGATAGACTTAGTTCTTCTCAGAAATTTAGTGATCCAAAGCAAATCCAATAAATTTTGAATGGAAAATTCCATCCGTACCCAGAAAGAGAACTATAGAATTTGACTGTGGATTAAAGTACACTATTTTAACCTTTTCTTTTCTTCTTTTGTTTTCTTTCTCATGATTTTTCCCTTTTATTATGCTTTTTTTTTCTAAGATAAATCACATGGAAATGTTTTTAAAAAAAAGAAAGAAAGAAAGAAAATGTACATATAAAATCTAAAAAAAAATAACTGAAAAGTAAAAATATAATCCTAAAGAATTAGTACGTCAAAAAACAAATCATAGAAATAATAATAATAACAGGAGCATCTAGGTGGTGCAGTGGATAGAGCACCAGCCCTGAAGTCAGGAGGACCTGGGTTCAAATATGGTTTCAGACACTTAACACTTCCTAGCTGTGTGAGCCTGGGCAAGTCACTTAACCCCAATTGCCTCAGCAAAAAAGCCAAAAAAAAAATTAAGAAAGAAATAATAATAACAATGAAAATATATAAAAATTTGTGAGTTGCAGTCAAAGCAATATTAGAACATTTATCATTCTAAATGCTTTCATCACTAAAAGAATGAATACATTAAAAAAAAAAAAAACCTAGAATGGCTCTTAAAAGACCTTAGGAAAATAGTAACCTTAAAATCTCAACTAAACAATGCGTTAGAAATTTTAAAAGAAAAGAACTTTAACAAAGTTTAACTTTAACAAAACTAAAAGCAAAAATAAAAGCCCTTATTCAACTAATAAATAAAACTGGGGAGCTGAGTTTTTTAATGAATAAAAATAAGATAACCATTAGCTTAAAAATAAAAAGGAAGAAAACTAGGTGACCAATAATGAAAAAGGAGAATTCACATCAAAGAAAATTATTAAAAACTAATTTGTCCAATTATATGACAACAAAACTACCAATCTAAAAAAGTATGAATGTCTTTTTTTAAATAAATGCCAAAATTATCAGACAAAAAAATAGAAAATTAAAATAAATTAATCTCAGAAAAATAAATTGTATAAGCCATAGATGAAAAACCCATTGTGAATTAGATTTATAAGTGAATTAACTCTACTAAGCTTTCTTTTATTTTATTTTTTGTTCAAGCTTTTTATTTGCAAAACATATGCATAGGTAATTTTTCAGCAATGACCCTTGCAAAGCTTTCTATTGCAAATTTTTCCCTCCAACTCTCCACTCCCTCCCCTAGAGGGCAGGAAGTCGAATACATGTTAATTATGTCTTAACATAATTATTTAATTTAATAATTATTTTATTTAACATAATTGACAAATCAAATATGTGTACACATATTTATGTAGTTATCTTGCTGTACAGGAAAGAAAAAAAAAACCTGAGAAGGAAAACATAATGCAAGCAAACATCAATAGAGAGTGTGAAAATATTATGTTGTGGTCCAGACTCACATCCCACAGGCCTCTCCCTGGGTGTATATGGCTTTGTTCATCACTGAAAAGCTGGAAGTGGTTTGAAACATCTCATTGTTGGAGAGAACCATGTCCATCAGAATAAATCATCATATAGTCTTATTGTTGCCGTGTACAATGATCTCCCGGTTCTGCTCATTTCACTCAGCATCAGTCCATGCAAGTCTCTCCAGGCCTCTCTGAAATCATGCTGCTGGTAATTTCTTACAGAACAATAATATTCTATGACATTCATATACCATAATTTATTCAGCCATTCTCCAACTAATGGGCATCCATTCAGTTTCCAATTCCCTGCCACTACAAAAAGCTGCCACAAACATTTTTGCACATGTGGGACCCTTTGCTTCCTTTAAGATCTCTTTGGGATATAGGCCCAATAGAAACATTGATGATGCTTGCTGATGGTTTTAAATAGGTCAAAGGGTATACACAGTTTGATAACTTTTTTGAGCATAGCTCCAAATTGCTCTCCAGAATGGTTGGATCCGTTCACATTTCCACCAACAATGCATCAGTGTCCCAGTTTTCCCACATCCCCTACAACATTTGCCATTATCTTTTCCTGTCATCTTAGCCAATCTGACAGGTGTGTAGTGGTATTTCAGAGTTGTCTTAATTTGCATTTCTCTGATCAATAGAAAGTTAAAGCACCTTTTCATATGACTAGAATTAGTTTTAATTTCATCATCTGAAAATTGTTCATATCCTTTGACCATTTATCGATTGTAGAGTGGCTTGAATTCTTGCAAATATGAGTCAATTCTCTATATACTTTAGAAATGAGGACTTTATCAGAACCCTTAAAGGTAAAGGTGATTTCCCAATTTATTGCTTCCCTCCTAATCTTGTCTGCATTAGGTTTGTTTGTACAAAAACTTTTTAACTTAATAAAATCAAAATTATCTATCTGGTGTTCAATTAAGAGTTCCAGTTCTTCTTTGGACACAAATTCCTTCCTACTCCACAGGTCTGAGAGGTAAACTATACTATGTTCCTCTAATTTGCTTATAATATCACTCTTTATATCTAAATCATGAACCCATTTAGATCTTATCTTGGTATGTGGTGTTAGGTGTGGATCAAGCCCTAATTTCTTCCATACTAGTTTCCAATTTTCCCAGCAGTTTTTGTCAAATAGTGAGCACTTATCCAAAAAGCTGGGGTTTGGGGATTTATCAAACACTAAACTGCTATGTTTATTGCCTGGTTTGTCCTGTGATCCAATGCTATTACACTGATGGACTGCTCTATTTCTTAACTGGTACCAAATGGTTCTGATGACTGCTGCTTTGTAATATAGTTTTAGATCTGGCACAAGGCCACCCTCATCAGCCTTTTTTTTTTCATTAATTCCCTTGAAATTCTTGACCTTTTATTCTTCCAAATGAACGTTGCTACTATATTTTCTACATCTGTAAAATAATTTCTTGGGAGTTTGATTGGTATGGCACTAAATAAGTAAATTAGATTGGGTAGTACTGTCATTTTTATTATATTCGCTCAGCCTATCCATGAGCATTTGATGTTTTTCCAACTGAT
>JAJPUD010022600.1:0-21153 GCA_023553655.1 Myrmecobius fasciatus | reverse complement strand
TCTGATTCTTTTTTTTTTCTTGTAGATAGGATTTTTCTTGCATAACTTCTCAAGCATTTCAACATTATTAACATGTAGTGGACTTCCTGCCATCTGGGGGAGGGGAGGAGACTGGGGGTAAAATTTGTATTGGAAAGCTTTGTAAAGATCAAGGTTGGGGAACTACCCATACATATGTTATACAAATAAAAAGCTTAAAATTAAAAAAAAAAGAATTACCCACACATATGTTATGCAAATAAAATAAAATTAAAAAAAATATTGAAAAACATAATCCAAAATGTCACTACCAATTAACATGGGTGGAAGGTTGGAATTATAGACAAGAAAACAACCATTTTTCGCTATTCTGCAAATACATCTGGGTGCAAAGTATTATGCTCACTGCACATTTCTGGAAATAAGCCATTTCAGTCATTGCAGAAAAGAAATTTAGATTCTGATTTTATATTATGTTTCATTTAAGGGGAAAAAAAAGAATTGTATGTTGCCAATTACCCTCATCAATGGAAGAATGTAATTACCAGGAAAAGCAAACCACCTGTAGGCCAAGAATAATGCCACCCAAACTACCTGGCTGATTGTATAATGCATGATTGCACAGTGCAAGCTTTGACTTCAAACTGAAGAGGGGGAGTAAAAACTTTTTTGTTCATTTACTTACTAAGCAATCTGAGGCTAATTTCCAAATCGTATCAATATCTAAATCTGTTTCAATTGTACCTCATTGCAGACTCTTTATGCAAAGAAGTCCCAACACCTGTGTTGATGACACACTCAAATTCTAAATTTCAACAAATTAGTATGGCATGTGGATTTACACAGAAACCCTTCAGTAGCAAGATCTCCACATGCCTGAAACACACATCTGGCTAGGAAACCAGCTGGCAGGACCATAATTCTGAATTTGGTTGCAAATGTGCCATCAATTACTGGCCACTTTTCTCTAGATGCAGAATGGATATTTTTATATCGCTGGTTGTTTCCATCAGCATGTTGATAGTGAAAGAACATCCTACTTACCACATTTCTATTTTAAGGATATTGATTGAACTTTTAATGGACTAAATATATTTTATAAAACTTCTCCATCTACATGATTGAGCTACTGTATGTAGGTGTCTTCTACAGGCCTTCCTGAGAAATGAATAAATAAATACATTGCCTAACATAGAGGATATTATTAGAAAACAGTTTTTAAAACAAAACAACAACAACAACAAAAAAGAGTTCAATGAAATAGACTCATATCACCAGGGACCAAAGAATTCATGGAAGAGATAAAGGGAAGATCCAAAGTCACAATTCCTACTGAGGATTCTTTTCCATTTAACACAAATAATCATGTGCTCCTACGCATTTTAATTTTCTTTCTATAGTGTTATATTCTAAATGTTATTACATTCTCAAATGTAATTAATTTTCCTCAGAATCCACAATTCCCAAATGACACTGCCAAACTAATATGCACATTTATTTCAATATCATATGAATGAGTTAATATTTTGCATTTTCAAAAAGGATATAGGTTTAAAGACAGTGGTTATCCTATAAAGAAAATGAGTGGGATTACATCTGTCATAAGCTTCCAAAATTACTTCTCTGGAAACAAAATCTCAAAGGATCATCCAAAATCATTATAATATTCTTGATAGACATAATTTGCAAGTGGGTTTTAT
The DNA here is from genome assembly GCA_023553655.1 of Myrmecobius fasciatus. Classification (NCBI taxonomy): domain Eukaryota; kingdom Metazoa; phylum Chordata; class Mammalia; order Dasyuromorphia; family Myrmecobiidae; genus Myrmecobius; species Myrmecobius fasciatus. The sequence continues at coordinate 19,474 of JAJPUD010022600.1, read as the reverse complement.
ATATTATTTTAATGGCAATCTCGAATAAGCTTCATGTATATAAGAAATTTGCCTTAGGTTTCAGAGAATTTTCACTGTTTCACTTGATTTTCATGTTAGTTTAATTTTTTCCTGGTCAATTTTTGGGGGTAGTTGTCTTTCATTCTCAAAAAGAACCAAAATGGCATCAATATGTTGATGTCAAAGTATAGTGGGTTATTCTGGATGATCAGAGATTTAAAGGATCTACTCCAGTTCAGGCATAAATAGTACATATGAGTAATATATAACTTCAGAAATGATGGAAGCTTTCCTGTTATTTTAGTTCATTTCATTTAAGCCAAAATTACTGGGATGCAATAAAATTGATAATGATGTTAGTACCTTGATTTACCCTGATAAAGTTTCTGGGATACTTTCCATTTACTTTCTACAATTTCATGCTGTTCCATGGTTATAGGTGGTCATGGGCTGAGAAGGTTAACTGTCAGGAAAATACTTTTTTGCCCTCTTAAATTCTATTTCAGAATAGCCTATAGTCCTTACACAGATCTCAGTGGAGTTAGTCTCTAAAGTATTCTAGGGCAGTTGGCCATATGGAATACTAGATCATGTACCAAAACTCTTAGAAAATGGATTAGCATCTGAATGCCTTCCTAGCAATCAGAAGGCTTTGCTTCTGGCCTCTGCTGTTCTGCAAATTAGCTGTTTATAATTTTTGACATGTCACTATATTTATCTGTACCTCATGTTCCTTAGCTGAAGGGATCAGAGAGGATTATTTCCAAGGTCACATTCAATGCCAAAATTCTATAACACTAATTCTTTAAAACAAAGAAGTCAAATCTATTCAAATGGGAAAGGCAATTTAGAAAGACCAATATATGCAAATTTTCAGGCTACCAGGTATAAATATTGGGTCAGATTTCTATAATTAGAGAATAGATGACCACTTTTCAGGCATGTTTTAGTGGGAAATACCTTTGGGAATGGATTAGATTAGATGGCTGCTGAGATCCATTTCCACTTTCAAATTCTATAATTTTTAGTTCAGAAAGATGTTTTTTGAATGGGAATACAAAATGTAGCCAAATAGTTATATGTATTGACTTTTGGGTAGCTCTTTCAAGTAATAATAGAGACACAATGACATTTACATCATCTTTAATGACTTAAGTTCCCTTTTTAATTTCCATATAAAACTGTACTGGTTCCTTTAGGGCAGGGGTAGGGAAACTTTTCTGACACAGGTCATTTGGATATTAATTATCTCATTTATGGGCCATACAAAATTATCAATTTATAGAATTTAAGCAGTGGAAAGTTGTACTTAGATTTCAGCTCATCATTACCTGTGGTAGTCTTATCAAGTGATAAGGCCCCACAAACCAGATGTTCTCCACCCCTGCCTTAGGGAACATTTTTTTCATTAATATTTCATATAATACCCTGTGACTTTATTCCTTTGGGATAAGTAGCTAAGGATGCTATGTCCCTTTCTCCCAAACTTCAGACCATCACTTAGGTTAGACTGTTTTATAAGGAAAGGAAAGCCTTTTGCTGGGAAAAAAAAAAAAAAATCCTCTCATCTCATGATATCTGCCTGTATTAAAAAAAAACCAACAAAAACAACAAACAAATCTAAAATTGTTCTAATATTTCTGACTTCCATTGCCGCTACTTTTCTTGCTAATATATGTTTCTTTTTCCACTACAGAAAGGTATGCTTATTACCTAATGGACAATTCAGTGTAATCAGAGAAGGGAATGCACTCAAAACATAATAATGGAATTTGCGGAAGTTGCTATGGTCCCAGCACTCAGCTAAGAAAGTATTTGGTACTGACCTTAGAAGAAAGCTGACTCTATTTGTAGAGTGCTGGATAATTTATAAAGTACTTTCACAAATGTAATTTAATTTGATCCTTCTTTAACAAGAGTGCAAATGTTGGTAATTCATTATGACAAATATCCCTTAGTTTAGGGGAGAATACATCTCATTGAACAATCCATGAGATGAATCATTGAGACAGATATTGTGTAGAAAAGAAGTTTGTCTTTTGAGAAGAGGAGGGATTTGTGACACACATAACAAGTTGTGTTTGTATGTGTCTATGTGTGTTGTTGCATTGAAATGAAAGGAGATATCTCAATCTGTCTTCTAGCCCATTAGACTGTAATCACTCAGAAATCTCTCCTCCATTCCCTATCACCCCATCTTCACACACATCTGTCCTGACAAGGAGGAAAGGAGGGAAGAGGTGAATAATAAAGGTAAAGGGGTGGGGAAGGGTTCTTCATTGTTATCTAGCAGATCCAAACTTTAATGTCCATCTTTATCCTAAATTTTCTGATCTTACTTGCTCACTTTCCTTAACTACATTATTTCAGCATATCAAACGCTAGTTATATTCTAGTACTGCCAAAGAGAGGGTAATTTTGACTTTTCTTTTCACTTTAGGGGCAAATTTTATAGCTTATCGTAACATGATTCCACTGTGGGTATTCAGAAGTATGATAATTATGTTTATATGTGCATTTATTCATACATGTACATAGATGTGTCCATACAAGTAGGTGTATATAGATTATTAGAAATACACATGCTAGAGATCCATATATTGTATATATTAGATATAGATAAATGTTAGATAGATGGATAGTTGGATAAACAAAGAGACAGAGACAGAGAGAGAGATAGTATATGTAGGCCCCTGATATAGATTATGGGCCCACCTGTATATCCATTCATATATATGTCAATTAATCAATGAATCAAAATTTATTCAGATTTACTATGGTACATATCAGGCACTGACCATATTATAAAAAAGAAAAAATGGACTTGTCCTCATTCTCAAGTATTAAAGAATTTAATTCAGGATCATATGTATAGGTATAGATATAGGTATAGATATATACACACATATTATGACATATATATGTGTATATATATATATATATATATAATACACATATGACTGCAAACACAGTTGGGATTGGAGAGAGGACATATAGAGTAAGTAGTTAAAAGACATGTAACTACAGCTAATACTTCTCATGCCCTACACATGAATCATACAACATTCCTAGAAAAAGCAGCATGAAAACTGGCCACAAATCAAGTAAAGATACCTTCAGTTTGGGCAAGAGCAATTGTCATGATTATCTATCATGAATGCTAAGCTGTTGTGCTTAATGCCTTCCAGGGTTACTTTAATTTGCACTTGACCAACTAGTTCATTCTCACTTGACATAATTAGGTCAAGAATAGCATTTTCCTTTATTGCTTCTTGTACTTCCTCTAAAATGAAATTAACAGCCATGCAAATGAAGAATGTATCTGTTTCTTTTTTTCTTTTTTTAATAAAGACCTGAAGCAGATGTTTAAACCATTAACGTTTTTCTTCACAACTATATTACACCTCTTTGAAAGTTTTGAGATGTGAATCAGGAACTTGTCATCCATGCCTCCAGCTAGCTTGACTGCCTCTAGCAACATCCCCTCCTGGAATCATCTCTGTTTCCTTCTTTTATCCTCACTCAGATGCTTACCATAATTCTTCCTCCCTTAGACATGTGAATTTCCATACATTCCTGAGGCACAATACACCAATAACATCCCTAGTATCTAACTTTTCTTTTTTGAAAAAAAAAAAAAATATAAGCACCTTACTATTTTCAAGGGATGACTTATTATGTCCTATTAGTAAATCAATCAGCAAGTATTTATTAAGTACTTACTATGTCAGGCACTATGCTTGACACTAGTGATACAAGTACAAAGACTGAAACAATCTTTATTTGTAATGAACTCAGTTTCTAATGAGGGATACAAGTACATATAAAATAAGTACATGTAAAATGTATCATGTCATATGTATACCTATATGTGGGTGCATGTTATATATAAATGTATATATATATATGTGTGTGTATATATAGCATTAACTATATCATAGGCATAACCAAATTCTTTTAAAATATAATGAAATACAAGTCACTTGGGAGTTAGGGCATTAGCACCTTGAGGAATATGGAAAAGTTTTATTCAGAGGATGGGGCTTGAGTTGCATCTTAAAAGAGACAGTGATGTTAGGACACAGAGATAAGGAAGAAGGATGTGTCAGGCCTGTGAGACAGCAAGTCAAAGGTAAAGAGATGGAAAAGGATTATGAGCAAATGAGAAAAATCTATATGATAAAATGTGGGGAAAGCGTGAATGTCCAATGAATCTTGAGAGACAGGGTAGGATCAGATTGTATAAGGTTATAAATACCAAATAGAGGATTTTACAGTTTCTGCTAGAAGCAGTACAGTTATCATTAGAGTCAATCGAGTAGGGAATACCCATGGTCAGAATTCCATTTAAGGAAATTTATTTTGCTTGCAACATATAGGAGACAGAATGGAGATAGAAATGCCAATTAGAAAATAGTTGAAATAATTTTGAAGAGTGACTAGTCATAAGGGCTGAACATGAGCAGTGCAAGGAGAAAGAATGCTTCTGATGAAACAGATGTTGTGAAGATTTGACAAGTGATTGTACCTGTGGGGTGGATATAATTACGGACCTGGGATGCCAAAAGAATGGTGGTGACTTCAATAAGAATAATGAAATCTCTTTGCTACTCATGATGTCATATTTATCTATGAACATGAAGATCAGTTTGTCATCTATACCCTAAGATCCAGACTATCATTTTTGTCTCCCTTTCTTTGATATTACTTTACTATGAACTTTTGAACAAAGCTTGTTTATTTTCTGTCTAATCTATTACTCTATAATTTATATAATTCAATGACTGTATCTGGAATTTCTTCCCTTTATCTCAATCCCACTCTTAGATATCATTTTATTAACCAATTGTATCTTTGTTCTCTTGTTCACTTTCATTATCCTACTTCATCAGTGTTTTACCTTCACTGAGTTACAGTGAAGATAACCTGTATCTATCATTTATTGCCTATCTATCCATAGGAAAAGCATATAACAATATCCTTTGAACTTGGGTTTCCTGCCCTCACAATGATAGGACTGGAGTAAATGGTGTCTACAATCCCTTAGTAATCTAAAAATACAATCTTGAAAAATCAGCCTATTGACCAAATCTTTCACTCTCCCCTTCAAGTTTCTACAATTCCTATATTTATCCCTCCTCAAACACTCCCTCCCCATATTATGTTTCATCAAACAATGTCATTTGTTCTCATATGAATAGAAATGTATAATATTTGTCCTTAAGTTAGGCATATATCAAGGTTTTCCCTCTATTTGAGGGCTAGGAAGAAACCTACCCATTCATTATCTGTAACTAATTGATTACAGGTATTTTTTTTAACCCTTCTCCTCCTTGTAATATTGTTCTTCCATTTAACCACTTATTCTTATATCCCTGTCTGATATTCTTTTCTGTTTTCTTAAAGGCTTTTTTTTTAAATTTTTTCTTTAGTTTACTATTGGGCTATAGCTTCTGCCCTCTGAGGAAGACTTTAGCTTTCTCATTAAGTTTAAGAGAATAGAAGTTTTCCTTCAGGACTTTATCTTTAGTAAAAGGAACCATGTGTACTTAATACACAAATACTTTTTAGTAGGTTCAGCTAGGTGGTACAGTGAATGGATTTAGGAGGACCTAAGTTTATATCTGACTTTAGACACTTACAAAGTGTATCCTTTTGAGCAAGCCACTTTGTGGTTTGTGGAATGGATTCATTTTTAAATCAGGATTTCTTGACAAGTCCTGTCACCCCATATCATGAATTTCTTTGGCAATATGGGGAAACCTATGAAAAATTTCTCAAAATAATTCTTTGTTGTTTATATCCATAATGAAAGGAAATGCTAAAATTTCAGTTTTAGAATAGTAAAGATAAAGATTTATTTTTCTGTCATATTCATGGGTCCCTGTAAACTGCAATACTTTCTTCTTGGGATTCTATAGAGCATGCTCAGGTTCAGCTTTTCTAGTAGTTTATCCATAACATAAACAAATATTTCCTTACTATTTTCAATCCAATCTTGTCTGGAGGTTTGGTGAGATTATTTCTGGTCATGAGTTACTAGGGAGTCGGCAATGTACAGTGACAAGGAATCTTCTGATTAGGGACAAAACCAGAAGAATCTACTGAGTTTATATCAATAGAAACAACCATTATCTCTTCTAGCCCTCTTTATGCTTTTTCTTATTTGTGGCAAAGCAAGGCAGAGACTATTATACGTTATATGCCTCATTCAATTTCTGTGTGCTCATTGAGTCACTATTATATATATATTTATCATTTCTTGATCTCAATTGAATGAGTATTTGGAAATGGAATTGACCAAGTTATAGTCTTATAAATTCAAAGGATAAGATAAGGCATCTGAATACCATCCAAATATTGAAGATTTGGAGGTAGTAGCAGTATTTGACAATAAGCAAATGTTGGCAAAAGGAAGTACTAAGATGACCCAAGAACCATGCAGCTTCACAAATCTGATAAAGTGTCATTTATATAATCAAAACTAGGAACAATCCTTAGAGATTTATACCTTAAAGTATCTTCCTGAAGACTCCATAAAGGGAGGAAAGCACTCCCTCAGACAACATTTTGGATCTGTATATTTTATAAATGACAACCTTTATACTTTAAATTTGATTACACTCTCCCCAAATAACTTATATGTCTGTTTGGGGAGGAAGAATGTGTCCCCCATTTTGAAAAGACTTTTTTATAACTACAATTCTTACGGTATATTTTTAGGAAATCCCCCCAAATGACATTAATAATGATGATTAATAATGATTTATGCATCATAATATTAGTACCCCAAATCCTTCAGAATCACTGGAATCTTGAGGACGGTTGAAGTATTCTCCCCACTGCAAAATTATCCTACCATTGCACTGAAAGTAGAGTCAATTGATGGTTCAATTTTTAATGTTCCAAGGAGTCAGATTTCTAAGGATTGATAAAAATGAGACTAAAAATTGAGACTGGGGACTTGGTAGACAGTTACAGTTAGTTGCTCAACTGCTTGAAGCACAAGAAAGGCATCTTGGGGGAAAGTGCCTTCCTTGATCCAGGTAGTCTCTTACTCAGAAAGAAACCTTTCAAGTCAAAAGTAGAAAAGAACACACAATAGATTCAGAAAGCTATATAAATACCCCACCCTGAAGCCTGAAATCTTGACCCTATATTGAACCAAAAGAAGCAATGGGTGGAAGTAATGCTGGGGAAAGACAGATTGAATCAGTCAACAAAAAGGAACTGAGAAGATTTATACCAAACAGCTTTTGCTTGGGAAATTAGGTTGCTTTTTTAGGATTTTCTGTAGCTTTTATAATTCTTTCCTCTTGTTAAGTTTACATCCTTATAATCTTTAGTAGCAAATCCTGGGGGAAAAAAATTAAGAATAGCACAGGCTTGTTTCAAAGGAAGAAAAGGAAAAAAATGAAGAGAAAAAGTATCCACAAGAGGAGTCAAGATAGCAGAATCAAAATATGAAAAGCCAGTGAAACAAGGCATCTAGTTTCAAGGTCAAAGAAAATGTGAACATGAAATCAGGAGCTGAGAAGTTTCTCTCTAAGCAGCAGCTATGCTGTCTCAGTTGCACCCATACTTTTGATTTATGCTATGGGGGAAAAATGGCCTGATATATGGAAGTTGATTATTTTGATGGAATTCATGAAGAAAACTCATTTGGGAAGCAGATTGTGCATTGAACTAAGGCTGTTTTGTAGCAGAGGCGAGTGTCCTCATATCACTTCACTATTGATTTTTAAGGCTGAAAATTGCAGATATCTTAGTCCTCAGTTTCTTATCCTTAAGTCAGCTAAATTGGGTTTCATCCCATACTATCTGAGCTCCTTTTTATTTGCCCCCTTCCCCAACACGTGCAAAACACACAGAAACTCATACATAAATCTACATATAACCTACTGAAACATTTGTTTTCAAAAGCTTTAGAAGTCTAACATTTGATATGCAGTTCATATTTCAGTTCCTTATCTTTCAATTTATTTGCTGAATCCTCACTCTGCTGGGTTAGATTTAATGGCCACCTATCTATACAATGGAAGAAGAAGTCTTTCCAAGATAAAAATATGCTTGAATCTTTGCAATGTTCATACTTGAAGCTGACTTTTGGGCTGAAATTTATTTGTTACACACAAGAGCTATCAAGTTCTAAAGCTACTTCTAAAGATCTCAAAGGTTGTAATGGATTTAAGAATGACTGAATTTTAAACCTGATCAAGCTTTTTATCCTTTAACATTCTGGTCACTTTAAAAATAATCTGATAATCCATCAGGGGACACTGGCAAAAGACTTGAAGGATAATATATTAAAGAAATACAGAATCACAGGATGTCAGAGTTGAATGAGATGAGTGTTGTTATCTAGGCTAGTCTGTACCTAAACGAGAATCCCTGAGTCTGACAGGTAATCAACCAGCCCACATTTAAAGACTTGTAGTGAGTTAGAAGTCACTATTTATGGAGCTAGCCTATTTTTCTTTTGGAAAGCTCTGAGAATCAGGAAGTTTTATTTTCTATTGAATTTAAATCTGCTGCTTTGAAACTTCTGCCCATTTCATCCAGTTCTCCCACACCCCCTCATACCACACAGAAGTTGATCTCTGAAAGAGAGTTATCTGATTACCTCTTCCGGGATTTGCACAATATTTGTTTTTAGTTTGCTTCAATTTTGATCTTGGTTTTGTTTTTTGGCTAGTTTAAACTTTACCAATTTCCAATTAATTATCAAAATGCAGTGCCCACTCTCCCTGGGACCCTTGTCATCTGAATGATAATAGCTAACATTTACATAGCACTTCAAAAGTACAAGAAATTATGCAAAGCACTTAAATATTATCTCATTTAATCCTTACAATTCTGGGAGCTAAGTGCTATTATTATATCCATTTTATAGATGATAAGATGAAGGCAAAAAGATGTAGCATGCCCTTAGGCACATAGCTAGTAAGTGTCTGAGGCAAGATTTGAACTCAGTTCTTCTTGATTCTAGATCTAGTGCTTTATCCACTCTTCTACCTAACTGACTCTATTCCTTTCTAATAAGGGGTACATGCCATTTTACATGAACACACAGTTGCAACAAAATAGGACAAAGTGGTATAATTTTTTAAAAAGTACTTAACTTGGGAGTTAAGAGAACTGGGTTTGTAATGTATATTTGAAAATGATCATGATGATGATAATAATAGCACTTATCTAATGCTTTAAAGTTTGCAAAGTATTCTACAAATATCATCTCATTCTTATCTTCGCAACAATCCTGGGAGGGAGGTATTGTTAATCCCATTTTACAGAAGAGAAAACTGAGGCAAACTGTTTGTGATATGATGAGAGTCCCACAGCCAATAAGTGACTGAGGACACATTTGAATTCAGGTCTTCCTAACACTAGGTCCAGATTTTTAACCATGGTGCCACTTAAAATGTGTGAATCTGGGCAACTCATTTAATTTTTTTAAACCTTGGCTTCTCAATCTGTAAAAGGGAAGATTAGTGTCATGACATCTTCTAAGATTGTTGTAAGGAAAGTGTTTTGTAAGCCTTTAAGTGCGATTTGTATATTTGTTCACTCCTTTAAGAATAATGATTATTGCAAATGGTTTAGGAAGATTTAAGGATAATCTATAGACCTTTACACATATGTAATATATTCATTGATCCTTTTTTGCAACCATTAAGTATATCTGTTTTTCCAGTGTCTGTGATACTCATCAGTCTTTTTGTCTCTCATTTCTAATGGATTTTTAGACAGGAAAGTTGAAATGTGAAGTCCTCCCAACCATGATTTCACTTGCAATATTGCACCTGACTGAAACTCAACTCACCATAATCTGTTTTGTATATTAGTGACCAAATAAATAAAACCTGGAAGGGAAAACATCCTTCATCAATATGTATCAGAACTCAAATGCAAAGTCCCGTCTTTTGAAAGATTATGTTGAATGTCCATTCACAACTTGATTTGGGAAAGGTTTGGTATGGGGGTCTTGAGATATTCAATTTGTAACATTTCAGCTTAAGAAAATATGAAATCTAGGAAGTAAAGGAGAAATGAAGATGATAGTATGAAAAGCCAATATGATTTGCAGGTAGTTGCAACATATTCAATCTAGTCAGGATTTAGCACACTGCTACTAATAATTTGAAAGGTTTTTTCTTATTATTTTAAAGAACCTCAGAGAAATCATCTTCCTTAGTGAACACATTCTCCCTTTACAAATATAGTCACCTGTGAAAGAGAAATGTTTAGTAGAAAGTAAAAAGATACCTAATTTATCTGAAATATTTCTAAAAGGAGAGACATTTAATTTCATGTGTGTGTGTGTGTGTGTGTGTGTGTGTGTGTGAAATGGGGGGAGAGGAGGAGGTGATGGAAGAATGTGAGCTCTGAAGCGTTTCCTCAGCCAATAAAAGAAAATATTATTTTCAAAATAAGAAAATAATATTCTGGCTAATTTTTCTGTTGCTGTTTTGACCTGAAATTGTACTAGTCTGAATAACTCTTTGGTGTTTATCACCATTTAATCATTGCATAATGATAGTTTTTGTAGATATAAATATAACCTTCAAATGATCTTACAGATGAAATGTAATAAGTATTCAAGTTCTTTTGAAAAGTGCTTTACACATTTTTTCATTTCATTGTGACAAGTGATGTGAGTGATCCTATTATCCACAACTTATGTACACAGATAACTAAAAGACATTTCAAAAGTACCAGAATACTGGATAGGGGGCTGAAGAAGAATATAAAGTTTTATGTAGGAGATAGATGGTAATTTAACTAAGCCTTGAAGAGAGACCGACATTCTTAAAAAAAGAGTTAAAGGGACAATGCAATCTCTAGGAGGCAATCTGTACAAAACTGCAGAGATAAAGCATGACACATTGCATTAGGGAGACAACTAGTTTTATCACTTGTTGGAAGTGTAGAAGACACAAAAGTGACTGATGTCAAATAAGTCTAGAAGGATGGGTGTACTTCAACTATAGACAATTTTAAACTACCAAGCCAAGTACTTTGTATTTATTTCTAGAGTCAATATTTACATCCAAGGCAAGATTTTTTAACATTTTTTCCTCTGCTAACCTCTTATGGAAATAAGTTTGGTTCCCTTTTTTCTTAGTAAAAATGAGAGTTAAAATCTGTTTTTTTAAATTCTAATAATAAAAATTTACCTTCCTTTTATCTCTTCTACAATTCCCTTAGAATGGCTAAGCGGGAAAGTGGATAGAGTGTCAAGCCTAAAGTCAGGAAGATCTATCTGAGTTCAAGTCTGATTTGTTGTTTAAGGCCATGTGATTCCCCTTCCTCATTTGTAAAATGAGTTGGAGAGAAGGAAATGACAAACCATTCTAGTATTTTTGCCAAGAAAAGCCCAAATGTGATTACAAAGAATCAGAAATGACAGAACAACAATTCTGGTTAGCAGATACTTTTGTGCCAATGCTTTATTATGCAATCTGATTAATTTGAAAGACAATTGCTACAAAACTGTTCAAATGGCTCCAATAATATAGATAATATTATGAATCTATAAAAAGGGCAACAGAAACACCACAAATAGGGTCAATTAATATCAAAATGCTTATTGTGGTCCATATTTTCTCAAGAACCTAAAATAGGGTATCCTATAGTTGCTGAGCTAAAGAGTAAAAAACATACACTTGCAAGAATCACTAAGATCAAGCTGCCTTCTTCAGTTGGGTAATGTCTTCTTGGGCACAAAAACCCAGAAATTTTATGGTTATCTAAGGGAAGAAAGTTTTCAAAATTAAAATACTTTTGCTAAGCTGATTTTGAAAGTACCCAGCTTAGTGCATGGTGTACACGAAGCACTCAATAAATGTTTGACAAGAATATTTATGATTTCTTTCTTTTCAAGCCCTGCATCAGAAAGAACTATTCATTCCTCTGGGATTGGGTATTCTGTGGCTCAAATCATAGAAGCAATGTTGAACTTGGTATGCTACAAAGCCAGAAGGCTTTCAGGTTTGGACCAAGCTCCAAAGTAATACAAGTGAATTTAACATTTAAGTAGCTATTAAAATTTAATTTTAAAATGATTCAATAATCTAATGATTAAGAAGTCAGGTTACAGAGGATTTCCCCCCATATTTCATTCTATTTTATCTCAAAGACATGTTCTATTTGCATTAATGGACCAAATTATTGATGACTAGCAATATCAACCACTGTAATATACTCCTAAAGCCTATTATGGCCATTTTGGGATTAACTCATTATTAGCCCTTACTTTTTTGGTGGAATTATTTCTAACTTTTCAAAAGAAAATGTGTAAAGCACACATTGATTGCTATGAAAATCAAGAGAGTCACTCCAATCAACAATGATCAGCTTGATGTGATTAATTGAGGTGGAGGAGAAGTCAGGAAAACAATCTTATTTGAAAACAATTTAATTGTAATGGTAATGATAGAAGGGAGAAGAAATGAAGTCTATGTTTCAAAAAAGAGAAATAAAGAATTTCAAGTATTACAAAAACAAGGATGAACCCTAAGTATGACCTTGGATCTTACTTTGCTCATTTTAAAAAAATCATCATTTGACTTTAGATAATCTCTAAAGTTCCTTTGTCATTCCTATTTCAAGGGAGTTTCTTTAAAAGTAATTAAACAGCCAGTTGAGCAATAATAATATAACCAACAATCAACTTTAATCTTTAAAATATTTTTTCTCTCTTTTTCTTTGAGGGGAAACATGGTTTTTCTGTAAAGACATTCATTTAGGTGAAATCCCCTCAGCAACATACTCAAATATTGTTACAAAGTAAGGATCTGTTTTCTGAATCTGGGGACCATTCCATGGGGCCAGAATAATTTTCCTGTGTGAATGCTACTGTGTGCAACAAAAATGACATGAATTTTTTTATTATTATTTTGGCTTTTACCCAAGGCCTTATTATGATTTTTTAAATATAAAAAATTAAATAGAAGTTACTTTCAAAGTTCTTCATAACATCAAGTGGTAATCTGTAATACTTTTATGACTCAATAATACTATATTTCTGGGATGAAAAGAAATATGAAGATCTAGAACAGCTACTGCAGGGATCCATCATGACTTGGGGGAGGGATAAGCTTAGAGTCTTGAATGCTATATCTATCCATGGTAGGCTTTAGTTCTGGCAGATCTCCCTGAACTGGGCCATCTCAATTACAAGTCATCACCAAATTGACTATGTGACAATGGAACTTTTTTTTGGTCATAGAAATTCTGGAAGGACATTTACGGAATTATAGATAAACTATAATTTGCTTCCATGGAAAGATTACCCATATCATAAAACTTTAAATTGCATCAGAAGTAGTAACAAGATGGCTAGCTTTGAATACTTCCTTCTTTCCCCAGTTCTGGACCATTACACACTGATCTTATGGAGTTGATTAGAGAATTAGAATATGGAGAGCAATTTGGAGCTATGCTCAAAAAGTTATCAAGCTGTGCATACCCTTTGACCCAGCAGCGTTTCTAATGGGCTTATATCCCAAAGAGATCATAAAGGAAGGAAAGGGCCCCACGTGTGCAAGAATGTTTGTGGCAGCCCTTTTTGTAGTGGCTAGAAACTGGAAACTGAATGGACTCCCATCAATTGGAGAATGGCTGAATAAATTATGGTATATAAATGTTATGGAATATTCCTGTTCTGTGAGAAACGACCAGCAGGACGATTTCAGAGAGGCCTGGAGAGACTTGCATGAACTGATGCTGAGTGAAGTGAACAGAACCAGGAGATCATTATACACGGCAACAACAATACTATATGAGGATCAGTTCTAATGGACATGACTCTCTTCAACAATGAAATGCTTCAAACCAGTTCCAATTCTTCAGTGAAGAGAGCCATATACACCCAGAGAGAGGGATGTGAAATGTGGACCATAACATAACATTTTCATGTTCTCTATTGAGGTTTGCTTGCATTGTATTTCCTTTATTGGATTATTCTTTCTTGTAGATATGATTTTTCCTGCACAAAAAATGATGCAATAATTACACATATATTCGATTTCTTAAGTATTCTAACATAATTATCATGTAGTGGATATCCTGCCATGTAGGGGAGGGGTGGGGAGTAGGGGGGGAAAATTTGTAACAGAAAGCTTTGTAAGGGTTAATGTTTAGGAATTACCCATACATATGTTTTGCAAATAAAAAGTATTAATAAAAAAAAGAGAGAGAGAATTAGAATAGAGGGAAGAAAAAGAGAGAATGCTCATCAATGCCACACAATGACTTTTTGGTAGTGAAAACATCCTTTGTGATGGGAATTTGTTATTCCTCTCAGTTCTTTTTTTTTCTTTTCCACTTATCTGATATTTCATTTTTCTTAATTACATGTAAAACAATTTTTAAGCATTTCTTTTTAAATCTTTGAGTTCTAGATTCTCTCCCCTCCTTTCCCCCACTTAGAAGGCACATGTGAAGTTATGCAAAGCATTTCAATAAAAGTCATGTTGCAAAATAAAACAGATTCTCCCCCCCCAAAAAAAAACCCTCAAGAATAATAAAATTTAAAAAGTATCTTTCCATCTGTATTCAGACACAATCAGTTCTTTTTCGGGCTATGGATAACATTTTTTCATCATAAGTCTTTCAGAGAAGTCTTGGTCATTGTATTACTGTTCCTCCTAATTCTGGCCAAACTACATATATTGTGTTCTTGAGGAAGATACTTCACTATTCAGATCTCAATTTTTCAAGCTATAAAAAATAAAGGAGATGCAATAGATGCTCTCTTACATAACAAAGTATATAATTTTAAGTTGTGAAATAATAATAAAATGGAAATAGTCTTCAAAATTTGGGCCCAAACTATGTATAAAATATAATTTCCCATTATTCCTTAAAATGCATACTATATTCAAATATGAATACTCTCCTAACTTCCTATTCAACACTCCACCCCATCTAGGCCAATTCCTTCACCATCCTTTATCATGATGGATCCCTGTTCTAGATCTTCATATTCCTTTTCATCCCAGAAATATAGTATTATTGAGTCACAGAAGTATTGCAGATTACCACTTGATGTTATGAAGGACTTTGAGGGTAATTTCTATTTAATTTTTTTTATTTAAAATTATTTATTTAAAAAATCCTAATAAGGCCTTGGGTAAAAGCCAATTCTTCATTTAAAACTTTTAATGAACATCAAACTTCTAATCTTTCTATTCCATAAGTAACTTCAATTATACAACAAATGTTTCTTATGCATCTATCACATATTAGTGAATATGCCAGGAGTAAGGTATACACACACACACACACACAATGTGTGTGTGTGTGTGTGTGTGTGTGTGTGTAAGAAACAAATCTCTGCCCTCAAGAATTCTTATTCCGCTAAGATCTTCTGAGAATCATCTCAAAGCCCACCTCATACATTTAGCATTTTTTGAATAGTCTGGTTTAAAAAGATTTTTCTCTTCTCTTAAATTTTAATCATTCTAATTATTTCATGTGCCTTGACTTCAGAACAGGAAGACCTGTCTCTATTCCCCACAGCAACTAAAATGTTGATGAGCACATAGTAAATGTTCCATAAATACTAATTGATTGTCTGATAAATTACAAAAATGAGGATATTTCAAATGTCACTCAATCTTCCTCTCAGCAAGCCTTTATAAGAAATATCTGGCTGAGATAGATTTATTCATTGCTTCCTTTCCATCTTCACCTTGTTAACCTTGAAAGAGAATGTAATTTTAGCACGCTTGATGTTTTTCCCATTTAGTGTTATTTTTTAACATGTCTGGCTGGGAGCTTCCCTGCTGCCAAATTAGGAAAATTACTCTGCCAAAGGAAAATGTTGATTCACATCATATGACCAAAGGGTGAATAGCCAGAAGGAGAAAGAAAAGGGATTTCCCCACATCAAGTAAGCTGAAAAGTCTAGTTTATTCTTTTCCCACAAAATATTTTACATTCATCCTCCTCCTTCAGCTAAAACCCTATATTCTTTGAATAACCTTTGTCCAATAGCCTTTAATGTAAGAGCTGTGCCTCTGTAGTTATCTTCAATTTATGCCATATATATATTGTTTTAATATATGGACTTAAAGTGTTTGATGTTGTCTTCATCAGACTACATAAGAGACCAAGGAATGGATTTGTCTGTCTTTGCATTCCCAGCATTTACTATAGTTCCTCAGACATAGTAGATACTTAATTAAAATATTTGCAGACTTGTTGATTTGACAAACACATCTACTTTTGTTAAGGCACTTTTCATGTCTTGACCACATTATATTACAATAGATAGAAGCATAGGTATATAGATAGATGGATGAATGAAGATTTGTTAAGGATTAATATGTGGTAGATACTTTGCTAAGTATTAAAATTACAAAAAAATTAAAACAATACTATTCTTAAGGAGTTTACCTTATCAAGAAGGAAGATTTCATATAAAAAACAGGAAATTAAGGAGAGAAAAAGTACTCCTTCAATGCAACACCTAAAGAAGAGAAGGTTTAATATGATTAAGATGTTCATCTCCATATTTATTTCCCTTTCTAATATATGCTTCACAAGAATCAATTAACATTTATTAAGCACCTACTGTGTACTAGGAACAATGCAACGTGTTAAGGATGTAAAAAGAAAAAAAAAACATAATCCCTGACCTAAAGGAGACAATAAGCAAAAATATAACTATCAATTGGCTAGATATATTATAATTAGAAAATAACTAAGAGGGGAAGCACTAGAATTAAGAAGAGTTGAAAAAGTTTCCTAAAGAAGATGAGATTTTATTTGAAACTTGAAAAAAGGGAGGGAAGTCAGTAAATGGAGATAAGGAGAGATTACTAGTCATGAGGAACAGAGAAAAGGCCCAGAGGTGGGAGACACATAATATCTTATTAGTAGACCAGAAAGGAAGCCATTGTCATGGTATTAAATAGGATGTCCTAGGGAGTAATGTGTTTAAAATTAAAAGAACAGAGTGGTTATGAAGTTCTTTAAACACAAGACATAATTTTATGTTTGATTATGGAAGCTATTGAGAAGCCACTGAGGTTTACTGAGTAGGAGGTAACATGGTTGAACTACAAGTTTAGGGAAAATATTTTGGTTGATAAGTAGAGGATGGATTGGAGTGGGACGCTGAAGCAGGTAGACCCACCTGCAGGCTTATTGCAATAATACAAGCACCAGATGATAAGAGCCAGTTTCTGTTTATGAGAGAGAAGGGGGAATATTTGAGAGATATTGCAAAGTTGAACTCAATAAGCCTTCGACTACAGATTGGATATGTGGAGTGAGAGAAAGAAGCTGAGGATGACACAAGCTTCAAACCTGAGGGACTGGAAAGAGGAGTTGTATTCTATACTTAGTTATACTAGGGAAGTTATTGAACAGGGGGGAAAATAATGAATTTGTTTTGAAAAATTTGAAATTAGCATGTCTTTCTTAATTAAGAATCCAGTTCTACATGTCTGAAGTACAATTGAAAGTATGATATTGGAGCTCAGCAAAGAGGTTAGAGCAAAATAAGGTTTAAGAATTATTAGCATGTGATGATGGTGGACTTGCTGTACCAGGTCTAAAACTATATTACAAAGCAGCAGTCATCAAAACCATTTGGTACTGTCTAAGAAATAGAGCAGCCAATCAGTAGCATAGGATAGGATATCAGGGCAATCTAGGCAATAACTTTAACAATTTAGTGTTTGATAAACCCAAAGACCCCAGCTTTTAGGATAAGTACTCACTATTCGGCAAAAACTGCTGGGAAAATTGGAAACTAGTGTGGAAGAAATTAGGGCTTGACCACATCTAACACCACATACCAAGATAAGATCTAAATGGGTTCATGATCTGGATATAAAGACTGATACTATAAGTAAATTCGAGGAACGTAATATAGTTTACCTCACAGACCTATGGAGATGGAATAAATTTATGTCCAAAGAAGAACTGGAACTGTTAATTGAAAACCAGATAGATAATTTTGACTATATTAAGTTAAACATTTTTGTACAAACAAAACCAATGCAGTCAAGATTAGGAGGGAAGCAATAAATTGGGAAATCATCTTTACATTTAAGGGTTCTGATAAAGGTCTCATCTCTAAAAGATATAGAGAATTGTCTCATATTTATAAAAATTCAAGCCATTCTCCAATCGATAAATGGTCAAAGGATATGAACAATTTTCAGAGGATAAAATTAAAACTATTTGTAGTCATATGAAAAGGTGCTCCAAATCACTATTGATTACAGAAATGCAAATCAAGACAACTCTGAGGTACCACTACACACCTGTCAGATTGGCTAAAATGACAGGAAAAGTTAATGATGAATGTTGGAGGGGATGTGGGAGGGCTGGGACACTGATGCATTGTTGGTGGAGCTGTGAACGGATACAGCCATTCTGGAGAGCAATTTGGAGCTGTGCTCAAAAAGTTATCAAACTGTGCATACCCTTTGACCCAGCAGCATTTCTATTGGGCTTATATCCCAAAGAAATCATAAAGGAAGGAAAGGGCTCCACATGTGCAAGAATGTTTGTGGCAGCCCTTTTTGTAGTTGCTAGAAACTGGAAACTGAATAGATGCCCTTCAATTGGAGAATGGCTGAATAAATTATGGTATATGAATATTATGGAATATTATTGTTCTGTAAGAAATGACCAGCAGGACGATTTCAGAGAGGCCTGGAGAGACTTGCATGAACTGATGATGAGTGAAATGAGCAGAACCAGGAGATCATTATACATGGCAACAACAATACTATATGACGATCAATTCTGATGGACATGGCTCTCTTCAACAATGAAATGTTTCAAACTACCTCCAATTGTTCACTGAAGAAAGCCATATACACCCAGAGAGAGGGATGTGAAATGTGGACCACAACATAACATTCTCATACTCCTTGATTGATGTTTACTTACATTGTGTTTCCTTTGTTTGATATGTCTTTCGTGTAGATACGATTTTTCTTTTTTTTTTTTTTGCTAAGTATTTTTTTATTAAAGCTTTTTATTTGTATAACATATGTATGGGTAGTTCCCCAACATTGATCTTTACAAAGCTTTCCATTACAAATTTTACCCCCAGTCCCCTCCCCTCCCCTAGATGGCAGGAAGTCCACTACATGTTAATAATGTTGAAATGCTTGAGAAGTTATGCAAGAAAAATCCTATCTACAAGAAAAAAAAGAAAATCAGAGAAAGGCAACACAATGCAAACAAATGTCAATAGAGATCATGAAAATGTTACATTGTGGTCCATATTTCATTTCCCTCTCTCTGGGTGTATATGGTTTTCTTCAGTGAACAATTGGAACAGGTTTGAGACAATTCTTTGTTGCAGAGAGCCATGTCCATCAGAATTGATCATCATGTAATACTGTTGTTGCTGTGTATGATGATCTCCTGATTCTGCTCGTTTCACTTAGCATCAGTTCATGCAAGTCTCTCCAGGCCTCTCTGAAATCGTCCTGCTGGT
>JAJPUD010022598.1:0-21155 GCA_023553655.1 Myrmecobius fasciatus | reverse complement strand
AAAATATAATTTAAAAAAAAGATTTCCTGGAAGATAGTGTTTACATTCTTTTTTCCATCATGGCTTTCAGGAAGTCCAATAATCCTTAGCTTGTCTCTCCTAGATCTATTTTCCAAGTCATTTGTTTTTTCTAGGAGATATTTCATATTTTCTTCTATTTTTTTCATTTTTTTGTTTTGTTTGACTGATTCTTGAAGTCTTATTGAGTCATTCACTTGCATTTGTTCAATTCTAATTTTTAATGTATTATTTTCTTCAGTTACCTTTTTTAGCTTCTTTTGGAACTGGCCAATTTGTTCATTGCTTGCTTTTTCCTTTCACCAAATTTGTTTTTCAGTAAATTGGTGTCTTTATAATATCTCTTTTAGAGGGCTTCTTGCCCTGATCTCAATTCATTTCCCCATTTTTCATCTAACTCTCTTTTGCGATTCTTTATGCAGTCTTCCAGGAAAGCCTTGTGAAAGGGCGACCATCTCATGACTGCCTTTGTGGCTTTCTCTGTAGTTGTTTTAGGAACCTCACAATTTCGGGTTTGCTCTTCTTTCTCTCTATAAAAGTTGTCTATGGTGAGAGCTCTTTTCAAGTTAAATAAGTTACTGTTAGTGCAGTAATATTGACTGATTTGATCTCTTTGAAGACCAAGGAACTCTCAAAAGTCTTCTCTAGCACCACTTCTCCAGAAACAATGATCTATATCATTCAGTTTTCCTTACCATCCAACTCACATAGGTCTAGAAAAGTTATAGTTTTGACTATATGGATCTTTGTCAACATGTTAATGCCTGCCTTTAGACTGTAGCCTGCAGGCAAAGGGAAGGTCCTTGAAATGTATACCATATGAATACAGCCAGTACTCCCTTCCAAAAACCACTTCCAGTTGAGATGAGACCTATGCAAGTTTGTACTAGTTGAGTCCTATCACAGAAACACTTTGACTCTCCCTCAGCAAGTATAGCTGTAACTTGCAGGCATAAAGAGGACCTTGAAATGAATACCATTCTAATAAGAAGACAGTTCAGGGAGGATTTCTGACTCTTTGAAAGAAGAGTTGCTGGAGTAGGGAGTAATTCTATTAAAAGATGGAGGTTGCCTCAGTGTTGAGTGCCCAGTAAGGTTTCTCCCTCTATAGAATTTGGCCCATTGACACAAATAAACCCCAAGACAGCCTTGGTCCTAATCCAAAGCCCAGAATGGCACACAATTTTCTGTGAAGATCTGGAAGAGATATGGTATTTCTGCAAGGAGCCAAAAAGAGAATCTGGCAGACATCAGGCCAGTGTGGCTTTCTGTGGGAAAATGCATAGTTACTCACATTGCAACAAACATTATAAGCCAGTTTCATCCAAAAAAAGTTGTTATCAAGTTACTATTGGATAAGTCACTAAAGTGTTCAGAGAAAGAGTGTGCTGAATTTGTGAATTTTGTTGATTTCAGTGGCCAAAAAGTAGTTTGATACCAACACATTCACCCTTCATTTTCCCAATTGTTTTCCCTGTCTCTTTCTAAGAAAATCACGTTTTAAAAACTGGTTCAAGTTCAGTTATATTTTTCAAAATCAACACATCACTTATCATTTACTCTCTTACTCCCCAGATCTGGACAGGGATGTGCTTGGCTGAAGTTGGATTTTGGGTGGGTTATC
The DNA here is from genome assembly GCA_023553655.1 of Myrmecobius fasciatus. NCBI lineage: Eukaryota > Metazoa > Chordata > Mammalia > Dasyuromorphia > Myrmecobiidae > Myrmecobius > Myrmecobius fasciatus. Next base: position 19,513 of record JAJPUD010022598.1, on the reverse strand, counting down.
CTTCCACAATGCCTGGGGAAGTAGCCTAAGGGAAAGAAACCTATTAGTTTCATGACTTGGCTTAGAGAACAAGTTCATGTCACTGTGCTGGACTGGCCTTGGGTCCTAGAATCTTCCAGGAAAAGGCACCCCTCTCATTCTCCACCCCTGCTTGTCATTTCAAGAAAGGTCCAAATCTCCTGAGAGGGAGGCAAAGGTTTTGAAACTGCTTGTTTTCTGAACACATTGAATTTGGTGAGGGGCCCAATTCAGCTCATGGTTTTCCAGAAACTACTTTGGCTTTAGGCAAAATTTCATAGAGTGACATCAAGCTGAGTTAAATCAGCAAATATTAAACTATATTAAGAGAGGTTTACTGTCCAGAATGAAGGATTAGATAGTTCTGCTCTATGTATTCACATGCTATTTCTATGAACAAGATGGGGAGAGATGTGAAAGTACTTTAGGAAATTGAAGGGGATGCGATCAGTCAACAAACATTTAATAAGTACTTACGAGTGAAGGAGAGTGAAGGAAATAAATATGTATATAATGTGCACCATGTAGCAGGTATTGTTGATGAACAACCTACTCATCATTTCCCATAGAACAAAAATATTTCATCATAATCATATGCCACAACTTATTCAACTATTCCCCAATTGATGGGCATCCCCTCAATTTCCAATGTTTTACTGTGTGAAGAGAGCTGCTACAATTATTTTTGTACATATAGGTTCTTTTCTTTTTTTAAAAATCTGTTTTGGGATTCATGTCTGGTATTGGTATTGTTAGGTTAAAGGATGTTCATGATTTTATAGTTCTTTGAGTACAGTTCATATCTTTGGGCCACTTATCAATTGGGGCATAACTAATTTTTTAAAAATTTGACTCAGTTCCATAGATGTTTGAGAAATGAGGACTTATCAGAGAAAATAGCTTCAAAACTCTTTTTAAAATTACTATTTCTAACTGTACTCTCCTCCATTTATTCTATTATTTCTCATTTACCCTCTCCTTCTTCAAAAGTGTTTTGCTGCTGAACTCTCTTTCCTACAAAATGCCATTTCTTTTATCACCCTTTTCCCTTCTCATATCCCCTTCTCCTCTTAGTTTCCTGAAGGGCAAGATAGATTTCTATACCAATTTTGAATGTATATTTTATTTCCTCTTTGAACCAATTCTGATGAGAGTAAGGTTCACTCATTACCCATTTCCTCTCTTTCCTTCCACTGTAAAAACCATTCTTCCCTCTTTTATAGCAGATAATTTGCAACATTCCACTTCTCCCTTTATCTTTTCTCCTAGTATATTCCTCTCTTAATCCTGAATTTTATTTTTAGATATCATTCTTTCATATTCAACTCACACATCTATACCCTCTATATATACTCCTAACTGCCATGTAGAAATGTAAACAGACAAATCTCATTAAATCCCTTGCAACATCCCTTTCCTTATTACCTCCTTATGCTTTTCTAGAGTCCTGTATTTGAAAATCAAATTTTCCAATCATCTCTGATCTTTTCATCACAAATGTTTGAAAATCCTTTATTTCATTGAATGACCATTTCATACTGAAGGATTATACTCAGTTTTACTGGGTAAGGGATTCTTGGTTGTAATTCTTGCTCCATTGCTCCCCAGAATATCAGATTCAAAGCCTTCCAGGCATTTCATGTAGAAGAAACTAAATCTTATGCTTTCCCAAATGTAACTACACTATACTTGAGCTGTTTCATTCTGGATACTTGAAATATTTTCTCCTTCATCTGGGAGTCGTGGGATTTGACTGTAATATTCCTTGGACATTTTCATTTGGGGATCATTTTCAGGAAGTAATTGGTGGATTCTTTCAATTTCTATTTTATATTTATATTCTAGAATACTAGGACAATTTTCCTTGATAAATAATTGAAAGATGATGTCTAGGCTCATTTTTTTGATCATGACTTTTAGGTAGACCAATAATTTTTAAATTATATCTCTTGGATCTTGGATCTATTTTCCAAGTCAACTGTTTTTCTAATAAGATGTTTTACATTTTCCCCATTTTTCCTTTTTTAGATTTTGCTTTATTGCATCTTGATTTCTTATAAAATCATTAGATTCCATTTGTTTAATTTTAATTTTTAAGGAATTATTCCTCAAAAAAAACTTTTGTACCTTCTTTCTCATGTGGTAGATTTTACTTTTTAAGGTATATTTCTCATTAGCTTTTTGTATTTGCTTTTACACCACTCTCAATTCTTTTCCTAATTTTCCTTTATCTCTCATTTGATTTTCAAAATCCCAACTGAGCTCTTCCATGGTTGAGCCCAATTCTTACTTTTCTTGGAAGCGTTAGATGTAGGGGTTTTGACTCTGTTATCTTCTGAGTGAGTGTTTTGATCTTCCTTGTCACCACAGTAACTTTCTATGCTTAGAATATTTTTTTGTTGTCTATTCATTTCCTAGCTTATTACTTGGCTTTTAATTCTGTTTCCAGGGTTGCCAATGAACTGTCCTAAACTTCAGGGGTTTTGTGAAGCTGTTTTCAGAGATTGTTCTAGAGACTTGACAATAGGCACTGCTTTCTGCCCTGGAACTGTTAGGATTTTCTGTAAGATCTAGTGTGCAAAGCAACAGCTCTTTACTAACTAATAAAGAGACCTGCTGTGAGCCGAGTCCTTTGGAAGCTACAACTGCTACAGCAATCTACACCCACTCCTGATTTCCTAAGACCCTCTCTCACTACTGAAAAACCTTTTCTGTCCACCTTCCAAATTGTCTTTGGTGTCTCTGGGCCGAGAGATATTCACACTGTTAGTGTTGCTGCTGATTCAAAGGTCTCTACATCCTTTCCTGCTTTTCTGGCACTGGGACTGAGGCTGGGGCTGGAGCCAGGGCTACATAGATGTTGTCTGTACTGAGAGTACATGCTCCCACCCCGGTTTCACAGAACTTTCCTGTTGCCCTGTTAAGTTGCCTTTGGCTAGAAAATTGTTCTGCTGTCTTTTTAAATGTTCTGATACTCTAATATTTGTTGAGAGTCATAATTTAAAGGGATTTGGAGCAGTTTGGAAGGAAGCATAGTGAATTAATGCCTTTACTCTGCCAGCTTGACTTTGCCCCTCCAGGATATAGGATTATTAACGAGCATCTTAAGGAGGTAGTGAGTTTTACATCACTGATGGAATTCATGTATATGTATATATAAAAATGTAAATATATGTATATATATATATGTATCTGTATATACACACATAGAGAACTACAGAATTAGTTAGGATCACAGATCATCTGATACACACCTGACATGATTCTAAATGTTAGATTTTTTTAAAAAAATTTCTTTCTTTCTTTATTTTAATATACATTGCTTATGAATCATGTTGGGAGAGAAAAATCAGAACAAAAGGGAAAAACCATGGGAAAGAAAAAATAACAGAAAAAAAAGAAGTGAACATAGCAGGTGTTAATTTACATTCAATCTCCCTAGATCTTTTTCTGGATTCAGATGACATTTTCTATCTATTAGGATTGCTTTGGATCACTGAACCAGTGAGAAGAACCAAATCTTTCACAGTTGATCATCGCAATTCTTGTTGTTATTGTGTGCAAAGTATTCCTGGTTCTGCTTGCTTCACTCAGCATCTGATAATATAAATCTTTCCAGACCTTTCTAAAATCAGTTTATCCATCATTTTTATATAACAATAATATTCCATTATCTTCATATACCAGAGCTAATTCAGCCATTCTCTAATTAATGGACATCTATTAATTTTCCAATTCTTTGTTATCATAAAAAGAGCTATTACAATCATTTTTTTCCATATATGGGTCCTTCATCCTCCTTTATGATTTCCTCGGCATACAGATCTAGTAGTGAAACTTCTAGATCAAAGAGTATGCATAGTTTATAGCCCTTTGGGCATAGTTCCAGATTACTTTCCAGAATGCTTGGATCATTTCATAACTCCACCAACAACAATGCATTAGTTACTTAATTTCCCTACATTTTCTCCAGCATTTATCATTATATTTTCCTGTCATCTTAGCCAATCTCAGAGGTGTAAAGTGGTACCTTAGAGTGGCATTTCTCTAATCAATAGTGATTTAGAACATTTATTTTCATGTGACTATAGATGGCTTTAGTTTTGACATCTGAATATTGTCTGTTCATAATCTTTGATCTTTTATAAATGATTGATATTAGGAACAAAATCTCAAATTAAAAATTAAACTATACAAATATTTCTCTTTTAGAATATGGTCTTAGGTTGCTTTTTTCCATGTCTCTAGTTTCTCAACTTCTTTATAGTCATGTCAGATATAGACAGGTCCTTTGACATTTCTAGTCCAATCCCTTTGTTTTGTATATGAGAATATTGAAATGCATAACAATAATTATGAAAGTGATTTGTTGTTGAAGTGATTTGTTTAAGGTCATAGAAATATTTAATGATGGAGTAGGAACCCAAATTCTGATATTCTCTGACTCCTGATCAGAAATTCTTCCCATGAAACCAGGTGAACTTCCTTAATTACTTACTAAGTAAAGGAAATTAAAAGTTTCCAACATCCAATCTTTCTCTTCCCCAATCCATTCTTTAAATAACTTCCAAATTAAATTTCTACAATAAATCTGACAATGTTCTGTACATATTCAAGAAATTTAATTGGCCTTTCCCTGCCTCTGAGAGAGGACCTTTTAACTTTGTATGTGTTACAAAACCCTTTGGCAGTGTAGTAAAGACTAGAGACCCCTTATAAACAAAAAAAAAAATAATTGAAGTAAATGATAAACTTTATTAAGAAGTTGTGAAAATAGAGACATCAAAATAGTCTATGTCCATATTTATATATTTACTTCCATTTCTGTATCTATATATGGATAGTGGTATATACATATGTATATGCATACATATGTAGCACATATGTGAGTGTGTATGTTTGTATTCATGTACATATATGTAATCCTAGCTATCAGAATTGCAGAAACAGAAATTCAAAATCCAGCTAATTCCATCAGATTCAATTTTCTTTGTCATACATAAAATTCTTGTTTTTCATGGACGTTTTTTTCCTGATGTAATGAAACAGGAGTCTTCCTAGGAGGAAAGTAACAGGACTATCCACCTATGTAGCAGCTGCCTTCCCAATAAGAATTCAATCTCATTCTTATCTCCTAGCTTTATCATTAGAACTTCAGTGTCTTTATTAGAATATGTGGCCTTTAACTAGGCCTCCCTAGAGTCTTAGTGTTTGTTGTTTTTCTAGGAATATGCTGGCATCCCTCCTGTTGTCTGCCAGGCGCTCCCTGTACTTGGGCTCAACTCTGTTTATGTTGGACAGATGGAGTCTGTTAGTTATTGAGACACACTCTTTGCCAAAGCCTGAGAACATAGGATGGAAGGCATTGAGGATAGCAGGCTGAATGAGGGTACTGGGCGTGGAGTAGTATGTGGTGGTGGGGGGCTAAACTTGACAAAATGCAGGCGAGTTTTTCAAGTGTGTTTTTTTTTCCCTATCCTACTTTTTCTCTTTAACATCACGATTCATGTTAAGACTTGGAGAAGAATCAAAACAGAGAAATCAAATGTAGAAATATAATGTCTGTAATTTGTTTTTTAGAAAGCTAAGTAGGCAAAATATTCCATTCTGCCTCCTACATAAATTAACTATGTGACCACTGGGAAATTACTTAATCTGTTGTGCAGTAGGCAAAGCTTTGACTATGAGCTGATAAGCTTCATCAGTGGAGAGAATTTCCAAGGTAGGAGTTGTACACATCACTGAAATTATCAGTCTAAACTGTTTAAAAGGCAAAAGGGAAAACATTAGAGTTAAGTTGGATTGAGAAAGACTTCTTGTAGAAGATGGGATTTTAAGACTTAGGACTTTTTTACTTGAATGAAGTTAGCAGATAGAAATAAGGAGGGAGAATATTCCAGGCATGAGGACAGGGAAAGAAAATACTCAGAGCTTAGAAATGGCAAATTTTGTTGGTAGTTCTCCTTTTGTAACATTTTCATCTATTTGTAATTTCCCTCATAAATATTTTGCCCGTGTACCTATGCATTTGTAGTCTACCTTCTTTGAGATTCTTATATTTTAATATTCAGAATAGCCAGGACATGATAGAAGAGGAGGTATATTTGGAGGAATTGTACATTATACATATATATGTATATATATATATATACACATATATATACATATATATATATGTATATATATATATAATGTTGGATGTCTTGCTATTTAGAGGAGAAAGGGGAAGAGAAGGGGACAGAGGAAAGTTTGGAGTATGGGGTTTTGCAGAGGTGGATGTTGAGAGTTATCTTTACATGTGTTTTGGAGAGGGGAAACTATTATTAAAACAGAAGAGTAGCCAGGTTAAGATTCTTAGATTCATTGTATAAAAAATGATGCTGCTGCAGTTGGTGTTAATAACTTTGCTCAGGATCTGGGTCTCATCTTCTTAGCCCTGGACTAAGTAAGTATTGTGTGGCTCTGCATCCCTTCTCCACAGTCATGCATTCTTCTAGAAATTACAGAAAAGATACTCATGAACTGAAACCATTCAATATCTTCTGGATCTATTTTACAGATTTTATTTTTTCAGTGAGATGTTTCACATTGTACTCTAATTTTTAATGCTTTTGGTTTTGTTTCATTATTTCTTGATTTCACATAAAGCCCTTTACTCAATTATAATTTTTAATGAATTATTTTCTTCAATGGGCTCTTGTGCCTCCAATTCCATTTGACCATTTCTATTTTTTTTCAGGACTTTCTTCTTTCTTCAATGAATTTCTGTGCCTCTTTTTTATTTGGACAATTCTGATTTTTAAGGCATTATTCTCCTCTTTGCCTTTTTTCAACCTCTTTTACCATTTGGTCTCATCTGTTTATTAAGGTGTCATTTTCTTCAGTATTTTTTATGTCTCCTTTACCAAGTAGCTGATTTTTTTGTGATTTTCCTGAATCACTCTCATTTCTCTATCCAATTTTTCCTCTACTTGATTTTCAAAATTCTTTTTGAGCTCTTCCATTGCCTGAGAGCAATTTACATTTTTCTTGGAGTCTTTGGATGTAGGATATTTGACTTTAGCACCTTCTTCTGAGTATATATTTTGATCTTCTTTGTCACTATAGTAACTTTCTGTGGTCAGAACTTTTTTCTCATTTTCACACCCTATTTCTTGACTTTTAACTCTAACAGTTAAAGTAATGCTCTGTTTTGAGGATAGAAGGTATACTTTTCCAAGCTTTTAAGGTTTTGTACAGCTATTTTCAGAAATACTTCTAGAAAACTTTAAGTTTTCAGTTTTTCCAAGGTTGTATGATCCAAAGAAAGGTATGTGTACTATTCTTTTGGTTTGTTCTCTGGTTTGTGAATTATCACAGATACTCTTTTCTTCCATGCAATTGTGAGGAGAGTCTCCCCTCTACTCTGGTCACAAGCTCTAATCTGCTAGTGCTCCACCTTGGCCTAGAACTGCCACCTGAGACTATGACACAGATCTGAAAATGGACAAAGCAACAGAGTCCTCAGTGCTAACAAATAGACCCCTGTAATCTCCTTCTGCTTAATTGTTTGATCCTTTACCATCTGTGAACTGAAACCTCTGAAAGTGACTGCTGCCAATGCTGATTCAGTGTTTCCTAAGGCCTCCTCCTGGTTTTCTTGGTCTGGGTCTTTGCTGGGACTGAGACTATGTTATCAAGATGCACCCTGAACTGTTCTTTATTCTCATTCAGGTGCAACAAACCTTATCTGCTGACCTTCTAAGTTGTGTTTGGCTGGAAAATCATTTCACCCTTTTGTAGGTTCTGCTGCTCCAGGAATTGTTTTATGACACAATTTATAGGTATTTGAAAAAGTTGGCAGAGAGCTTAGGTGAGTTATTTCCTTTTTTCTGCCATCTTGGCTTCATCCTCCATCCTATCTTGTATTTCTAAATGTACCTGCCCCATTCCCACCCTTAGTATCTCACAAATTACTAGATGCTTTAAATATTTGCAAATTAATTGTGTCAATCTTTCTCCTTTCTTAAATGAGATCCTTTTCCTTTTCCTCATCATGATGTTATTATTATTATTACATATTATAGCACTTTAAAGCTTGCAAGATATTTATAAATATTTTATCATTTTATCCTCACTGCAGTCCTGATAAGTAGATACTAATATTAACCTCATTTTATAGATCAGGAAACAGAAGCAGTGGGTGATTAAGTGACTTGCCCAAGATTACATGGTTAGTGAGTATCAGAAGTCAGATTTGAAATTATGTTTCCCTAACTCCAGGCTCAGCACTTCATCCATTTAGCTATGCCATGCAATAGCAGTTATGAACTTTAAAACTTGAAGAGTTTAAATGTTTCCTCAATTCTGTTTCATATAATTCATCATGTAATAATATAAATTTACTCTGTGTGCAATTTTACACTAAATGTTGTACATGATGTAGAAGTTGCCCCCTTTTTGTGATCCATCACCTATAGAGTACATTTATATAATTGTCCCACCATCATCAACTAGAAGGGTTGATAAGAAAATGTGCTTCAAAAATCACAAAGAAGATAGGCCATGACAAATATCATAAAAGAAGAAAAACAAAACAGATTTAACTGTCCAAATGAAAGAGCTTATATATTCTGGGTGGGTAGAAATAAGACATTACTATAGAGGAGGTAGGGTCTAGATCCTCCCTCTAAAGGTGGGATTTTGACATGAAAAAAACAACTTCCAGAAGATCATCATGAGCAAATGTGTACTAGTTAAAAAGTGCAAACTATACAGGAGCAATAACGAATGATTCATATTAGACTGTGAGCTCTTTGAGGGAAGGAATTGTATTTTTGCCACTAGTTGTATCCTTACCAATGAACACAGTGCCTAAAAAATAGTAGTAAATGCCTAATAATTATGTGCTAATTGGCTTAACTTTAAAATAGGAATGATAAAAAAAGTGTTTACTATCTACTTCAAAGGATTATTGTGAGAAAAGTGAATTGTAAGCATAAATATTATAGAAATGTTATAAATAATATTAAATCCAGACAAGTCTAAAGTAGCACAGGAAAAAGATTAAAATGTACTGGCCTATCAATACAAGAGCTGAAGAGATCCTTAAGGAAAATAAATATAATGTTAGGCAAAGTTTGTTATTATTAATTCGTTTATGTAGAAATTTGTAATTTAAGTTCTACAACCTTGTGAGGAGGTAGGGCAAGTATGATTTCTTCATTTTATACTTGAGAAAAGTGAGACTTAGGTAGCACAGCAAATGAATGTCAAAACCAGGTACCAACCCAGATCTCAAGACCCAAATTCCTGTTACAATGTGCTTTATGGAGGAAGGACCTTGACCAAGGATTATTTTAGCTACTCTGAAAAGTTTCCTGAAGTGTTTAAAAGCTGCCATTAATCTGGGATTAATGAGGCTATATAAATGGAGTAACTAACTATGTCAAAGCAATTATAATACTTGCCCCAAAAACTCGAAAACCTGGAATCAATTCCTGTCTCTCGTATAGTTGTGGTATCTTGGGCAAAATACTTAACCTCTTGGTTCTTTAGGTCATTTGTGTAAATACACAAATAGAAATTGAGGCTACTAAACAACTATAGTGGTCCTTATGAGCCACATAGTAACTTGGAAAACCAAATATTAACATCTATATTTTATTATATTTTTATTGCTTTCATTAAATGTTTTCAAATTATATTTTAATCTGGTTCAACCATAATCAAAAGTGTCACAGATCTAGTATCCATCCTTCATATCAGGGTTTTTAAAACTTTTTTCCATTCATGTTCCATTGTAAACTTTCATTTGTGAAAAATTCATTGACTTTAAGATTTATGTCTTCCCCTCTTGTGTGCCCTTAAAAATAGTGATAAAACCATAATTCCTCATGCATGCTTCTTTCACAAACATTCCTTACATAAGGTAACAACTGTGCCATGTTAGAAATGTCAGTTATTTCATCCAACTGAATTGCAAACTCCTGCCCTTAAGCTTAGTAATAAGCTGCTGGAATTCATCATTACAATTTCAGGAATTCTATTTGAAATAATAGTATTTGATAAGGGAATTTTACAAATTTCATCCTTATACTTTTTTCCCATGAACTATTTCTAACCACTTTAATAGCAACTGGAACACAAGATCTTCTATCACCTAGGGCTTTTTAGTTTATGCAGTGAAAGAAGTATCATAAAATGCAAATAAATACATTTTGTTGATAGTAACAAATAGCTCAAAATGTTTCTCCATTTTTAAATATTTTGTCTTTTAAAATATTTCTTTAGCATAATGCACTGTATACTTAGTATTAAAATGTCATTTTAGATTGAATAGTTTCATGTTACCCAGAAATAAAACTTCTTTATATTAAGCAAAGATAATTTTCCACAACATCATTATTAGAAGTAAAGCCATTTTGCAAAAATGATTTGACATATCTTTTTCTTGTCAATTTAGTTGTATCATAACATGGTAGCAAAGACTCTGCCTTATTTTCATCCATTTTCACCTCTTCTGTCTAAATGTAGATACTTATTCACAATCAAAAATGTTTTTATTAAAATATACATACATCAGTGATAGTGGAAAAATATTATTGAAGGGCTTTTGTCTTTACTCACTGCAAACACCTATTTTTCTTTGAAAGAAGTAAATATCAGTAATTTTGAAAATCAAGCAATCTAATGTGATGCAATCCAAAGATATACTAATGAAATACATGCTGAGGAAGATGATAGGAAAATATTAAAAGTCTTTATTTTCCATAATTAAACTATTATGTTTATGTAAGAACAGAAAACTTTGTATGCATAATATAAAATACTACAATTCATCATACAATACTCTCAAATCTGAGCCAAGGTACTTTCGGCAGCATTCATCAGCATTTGTGGTATTATGGCATGTACAGTGAAAAGTTCTAGTGAAGTCATGTGATACAACATGAATAAGCACTGCCAGAAATACCTTGGTTCATTATACATTTGATTTTGAATAAAAAAAAAATTGCATGTCCAGAAACCTTTTAGTATTGCCAAATTTCTCATGACCTCCATATTCAGTTACATGATCCCATATGAGATCGTGACCCATAGTTTAAGAAGCTTTGCTTTATATAAACAGAATATCTAGGGATAAAGAGTTAGTCAGAATGTCCTGTCTCAGTAATGAAAGCATTTATATGGGGAGTAAACTGTTTATCACCTGAAATCATTAAAGTAATTGAGTTCTTCAATATGAGAGAGGCAACCTGAGCTTAAATCCTAAACTTGTACAAATCAATTAACCTCTCAATCATTTCAAGAAAATTCATTTTATTCTAAATTTAAGAAATAAAATTCCATAATATAGCAGGGTTAAAAGATGATTGTACATGAAATTGCAGATCTATGATGAGCAACTTGCCATTCTTTTTAAATATATAATAAAATTATCATGTATCTTTCTTTTTTTCTTTTTTTTCCTGCCGTTAACTCTCTTCTCCCTTCCTCTTTTCTAACAACATAAGTCAGAGAGGAGTTTTCAGGGTATGTGCCCCCAAAGTTTCTTTTCTCAGGCTTCCGAGAAACCACAGAAACAGACAGATAATTCAAAGACAGAATCCAGCTAGGATAGATTCAAGGATGCAAAACCCATTTCAGAGGTTACCCTAAATTATAGTTGACTTTATTATTAGCATTTTATATATCATTTTAGGATTTTCAAAACATTTTTCATGTTTTCTTATTTCATCATTATAACCTTGTAATTTAGATGCTATTATTATCCCCAATTTACAGATAAACAAACTGAGTTTGGGAAAAATTAAGTTATCTTAAGCAGGAATTAGTAAGAATTAGTAAGTTTCTGGTTTAGAACTGAGATCTTCCCAACATCAAGTGCAGTACTTTATCCACTGTGCCATGTAACTGCTACCATTAGCTTATAATAATAACTAATAATGCTATTAATAAAGAGATTTGACATTTGTAAAACACCTAACATGCATTATTTCTCTTTAACTTCCCAACAGCTCTCTGAGGTAAGCACTACAATTGTTATTACCCACACTTTTACCCTCAGGAAATTAGTTATGGGACTTGTTCATGGTTTTGCATCCTAGAAGAATCAAAATTAAGTTTTGGGCCATGTTTCTTCTGATATATAAGACTGTGAATTCCTTTAGAGCAAGAAATCTTGTTTTTGCCTTTCTTTGTAACTCCAGTACTTAGTATAATGTCTGGCACATAGAAAGAGAGAAAAAATGAAATTTTTACGTATGCTTTATGGTTTGCAAAACATGTTACATATTTTATCTCATTTTATTGTCACAACAATATAGCAGGTAGGTCCTAATATTATTCACATTTTACAACTGAGGAAACTGAGGCTGAGAGTTCAAATGATTTTTCCTGGGGCACACACCTTATAATATTTAATGCAAGATTCCAGTCAGGTCTTTCTGGACTTCCACTATACCATCTAGAATGCTTGTTATTGGAGATGATAGTGATGATGAAATCAAATCCAGCAAACTGTTAAGCTACCATAACATCTTTGTCCTTAAATTGGTTTCTCTTCTGTCCATTCCCTCCATAATAAAGAAAAATTCTTCACGGAAAAGTAATCTTGACTTAATATATTAATTTGTTTTTCCAAGTTTATTCCCAGTGTTGAGCAATAATATGTTTGCCCCCCCCCAGGTTGCTGTGGTAACAGGACTCATTTCACAGAGTATTGCAACTTAAGGTGGGGGGTAGCCAACAGGAACAAATGACCCCCTACCACTAAGTCATCTTTTTCTGCAAACATTTTGAATCATAAAATGTAAGAGTATTAAAAAGGATGCAGATTAATTACTTAAGGACTGTGGCAAACTATTGTACATGGGATTTCCCCCTGGGGATCACTGGAAGTCATCAGCTGTAGCCCATGTTAGCTGGTGAAAGTGATCCTCTGTTGCTTTTCTTACCATAATAATAATAATTAAAGTAAGGGTAATAATGAGAACTTAAACAAATAATTAATTGGTACAAACCATTAATGGAATAGTCACAGGATAGCTGGAAGGAGACTAATAAAGAGAGGAAAGCAAGGTTTTTATACAGAATGCTTGATACCAGGAAATCTGTAATTGGAGACAAAGAGACATTACACTGAGTAGGAAGATGCAAATTAGGAAAAACTACAGAGCAAGGGCCAAGGAAAGGATCCCAAAGAAATTCCGACTAGAGGGAACAGTCAAAGAAGGAATGAATCAAGGGACCAGATGAGAGTGTCTATTAATGAAGCTCCATATTGCTAAGAACAATAGGTAATTGTTATTTAATTTACCCTGGATTCTCAAATTTGCATAGTATTTTACATGCAATGTCTCATTTAAGAAGAAAGTACTCTCTCTCTCTCTGTGTTTGTCTCTGTGTTTGAAAGTCTATTTGCCTGTGTGTGTGTGTGTGTGTGTGTGTGTGTGTGTGTGTGTGTGCTTGGTCTGGACTTGTAATTTCCTTGGTATGAGGAATTCCCAGTGAGGGAATTGTCACTACTAATACAAATCCACACCTGTTGTACACATCCCAGTCTTAAAGAATTGCCTTGAGATCTGAGTAATCACGATATACCAGAGTTACAAAGAATATCTCCAAAGCAGAGATTTAACCTATAAGTTTCTGATTCCAACCTCAGATTTCTATATCTGCTTTGCCATTCTCTTTACTAGAAGTATTACTATTTCCTCTTTGCAGATGAAGAAAATGAGCCTCAGTTGCTAAGTGATGTACCTATTGTCACAGCTAAGTAGAAGGGAATGGATGTGACATGAAATTTTCCTTGCACTAAGTTCAGCAAACTAATAACTATTCTCTGTGACCTCTGGGGCAGCTAGGTTTCACAGTGGTTAGAGCACTGGGCTTGGAATTAGGAAAACTCATCTTCATGAGTTCAAATCCAGCCACAGACATTTACTAGCTGTGTATAACTCTGGGTGAGTCATTTAACCCTGTTTGCCTCAGTTTGAGCTATATAATGAATTGGAGAAGTTAGTGGCAAACTACTCCAGTATTTTTGCCAGGAAAACCCCCAAATGAGGTCACAAATGACTGAATAACAACATTACCTTTCTGTTGATCAAGCAAATATCAGTAATACAATAGACTTTCAGATGTTGACTTCAGTAAAAAACAGAAGTCAATATACATCATTAGAATTTGTCTGTGGAATGTTCCTTGGTCAAAGCATTGTATCTGCCTGTAAGTACTTGTGAAATCCATTTCATTGTGAGCAATGTGGCAATGTGGCCCAGATAATTCATTTTAATAGTATGGGAAGAAGTGTGATAAAGCGAAAACAATCCTACATTTGAGGCAGAGGACCAAAGTTTTAATCCTACTAACTCTGGGAAGATAGACAAATAAGCCACTTAATATTTTTGAGGCTTCATTTTACATATCTGAAAAGTGAGAGTGTTGAACCAAATCAGTACTAAGGTTCTTTCAAGCTCTGGATATAAGTATGTGGCAGAGAACTTACTAAGGTAAGGAGATTAAAAAATACATGCATACATACACAGAGATACATAAATATGTATATGTACAGACAATTTGTATGAACTTAGAAAGGGAGACAAGAATCAGTATTATTCCAGAAAGAGTTTGCTAAGAACAAGGAATGTCACCATGTAAGTCCTTGTATTTGATACCAAAAATTTCTTCTCTAAGGATGAAGATTAAATTCAGCATCAGGAAATCAGTAACACAAACTCATTCTCAGATCCCATTTTCATTCAATTGATCTCAATGTTCCAAAATAGCACTACATTTCAAATAATAGCTATATGACACTGAGGAAATCACTTGTCTTTCTTTGTCTTGATTTACTGCTGTGTAAAGTGGGGATAAAAATAGCACCTACCTCTGAGTTGTGATGAGGATAAAAGCAAAAAAAAAGTGTAAAGTGCTTTACACAGCTTAAAGCATGAAAAATACTATGCAAATGTGTTATTATTTGTTCTGTTATTCATGCAGAAATCTTTGTCCCCACTAACCATGAGGTTTTCTTGACAAAAGCATATGCTGGAGTGATTTGCCATTAACTTCACCAGTTTTTTGCAGGCAAGGGATTAAATGACTCCTCCAGTGTCATACCGCCAGTAAGTGTACAAAGTCAGATTTGAATTGTTTTTTTTCTGACTCCAGGACCAGTGCTCTATCCATTGTGTCACCAGATGCCCATAAATGTCATTATTACTATTGTTTTTATTTCCTCTGTACGCTTTTTTTTTCATTCAACTAAACTCTTCTTGAGAACTTCAGCACTCTATTGGCACAGAATTTAAAATGTGGTTATAATATTTGCTTGTAAAATTCATCTTGATCCTGTGATCTCATGCTACAAATAAGTACTGGAACCAAGTTCTATGTATAAGTCTCATAAGACTAATTGTAATTTTATTTTGCTAGAGAACATGCCTTGATATCAAGGAACATATTACCTGAATAGTACTTGCAAATTATTAAAAATGTTTTTCCCCCTTATCTGGGATTAGTGAGGTCATACAAATGGAATGTTCATCTTGATCACAGACACAAGTAGATAGATGAATAGATAGATAAATAGACAAATCAACAAACAAAAATGGTCCTAATAGGGCCTTTCTAAAACTTCCCATGTCTATGAAGCCATTGACTTTGTCTCATACATATGAGCATTAACATCAATATTGTAAGGATGACCAACTGTGAAAAATTTAGGTACTCTGATAAAGACAATGATCCAAGACAATCCCAATGTATAAATGTGCACTTATTCATGATATATAAGAATGGTGTGGAAGCAAAAGGCCAAGTATATTCCAGATAGCAGCACAGAATCTGTTATATCTAACTCAGAATCAGATATACTATTTGAAGCTGTCTCTACATTGACCTCAAATGAAAAATAGCAATTTCCCTTTAATGTTTTCTTTATATTTATCTCTATTTCATGTTTGATTCTGACTATCATATCTCAAGAAGAGGAAATTTTTTGGGGGGTATTTGCATGTTTCTCAGAGGTCTGCTTATGGGTTCATGGCAATTTGGGTTCTGATTTGTGCTGAAGTAGAGCTCAAATTCAATGTATCATAAGCTTCACAAAATGAACGGAGTTTGATTTATTGTTTTGTTGAATTCTAAATTTAGGAAAGTTTTAGTAATGCACATTTCAGTTTCAAAGTGTGTCATTGTGCATACATTTTTGGGTGAGAGAGGGAAGATACAATTAAATATTTGCTAGTACATTCTTTCTTAAAGAAAAGTTTTTAAGATGAAGTGACCTCTGGATAGATTTATAACTAATATAAAGAATGATTAGAAACCAAAGGATAAGAGGATCATAGATTTAGAGTGAAAAAGGATTAGAGATTGTCAAGTCTGATCCCCTCGTTTTATATAAGTACAAGAGAAAGCCCAGATTCAAAAACTGGATATGTTTCCTATGATCTGATAAGTAGTGTGTGGAAGAATTAGGGCAGAAATCTTGGTCTTTTTATTCAAAGTCTAGAACCTTTTTTCTCTGTGCAATGCTCTTTTATGAATACATGTAGAAGGGATTTTTGTTTAAGTACAGAAGCTTGTTTCCTGTGTGGTGCTAAATCTCAGACCTATGACTTAATATTTTATTTTTATTCATTTTTTTCATTTCATTCTTTAAGATATTTAGCCAACTTCATTATAATCTAAGTGCAACTGAACAGAATAATTGTAACAAAAATATTTGACAAAATAAATGAAAAATGCCACAGAACATAGATAATGATTATACATGGTTTTGTAAATCAATGTGTGGCCTTCAAGGATCTTTATATATTATTTAGTGTCCTTTGTTTTTATATGAGTTTTACACCACTTTTCTAGAGGACTGAGAAGTTCTAATCTTTCCAAAAGTGTTAGGAAGTTCTAATCTAATTTGAGAATTCATTGCATCAGCTCCTTTGAAATAAAATATTATATCAATAAAGCAATTTTATTAGAAAATGATATTGCTATCCAGTCAGATAGCCATGTTTCAGAGTCACAGTGCCTACCAAGTCAAATATGTCTAGAATGCTAATGTCCATAGGCATTATTGATTCCATCTGGGGAGTCACTGGTCTTCTTATAGGAACCATCAAGGCTCTCTCCACTGTTATTCCTCCATCATGATCAAAAATTACATAAGAGTATTGCATTTATCAGGCATGTCTGGAAAATTGCTCTGACCTCATGATCAAGACTCAAAAGTATCAAGAAACCAACTGGCCAGAATCTCTATAACCTGCAAACCATTTCCTGTTGATCTAGCCCAGAATCAGTCATAGATTTGAAACTATCTAGCTTGACTTCAAATGAAAAAGAGCAATTTCCCTTAATATCCTGTTTCTCTAATCTTTATACTAAACATATTCAATAAAAAAGATCCTTTTAAAGATCACAGATCACTGAGCCAGTTGTAGGATTGGCACCTCTTTATACACTCAGGCTCCATTTTGTTTGAGATCTTCTTTTCCAACATGATAACCATGTAAAGTGTTTCCTCTATCCTTCCAAAGGATCTGTCTATCTCAGCAGAAATCTGGGAGGGAATCCCAAAGGAGCATGCCTGAGTGAACCAATAAAATTCCAGGAGTCCATTTCTCACCTCATTCATCTTACCACTTAAAATTAGCATTATTTTAAATCCCCAAAAAAGCAATATTTACATTTCCAGTAGTTTGTGTCAAAAAGTGAGTTCTTGTGAGAGAAGCTAGAATCTTTGAGCTTATCAAACTGTGGATTGCTATAGGCATTTATTTCTATGTTTTGTGTCCCTAATCGATTCCACTGATCCATCACTCTTATTTCTGAGTCAATACCAAATGTTTTTGATGATTCCTATGTTGTAATATGGTTTTAGATCTGGTATAGTTAGGTCACTTTGCATATTTTTTTCATTAATTCCCTTGATATTTTGACCTTTTGTTATTATTTTTTTCTTTCTAAAATAATAGATTGATTGGTGTGTCACTGAATAAGCAAATTAATTTAGATAGAAATGCCATTTTTATTTTATTAGGTCAGCCTACCCATGAGCAAATGATATTTTCCCAATTATTTAGATCTGATTTTATTTGTGTGAAGTGTTTTATAATTGTGTTAATATACTTCATGGGTTTGTTTTGGCAGATAGATTACAAAATATTTTATCTTGTCCACAGTTATTTTAAATGGCATTACTCTTTCTATTACTTCCTGCTGAACTTTGACAATAATATATAGAAATGCTGATGATTTGTATGGTTTATTTTATATAGTCCAATTGAGCTAAAGTTGTTAATTATTTCTATTAGTATTTTAGGTGATTCTCAAGAATTCTCTAAGTATACTCTAATATCATCTACAAAGAGTGATTGTTTTAATTTTTCATTGCATATTCTTATTCTTTTAATGTTCTTTTTCTTATTGAATTGCTGAAAATAACATTTCTAGTATAATATTGAATAATGATGGTAATAATTTGCATCTTTATTTCATCCATGATCTTAACATTAAGGCTTCTAGCTCTAGCTCATTTCCATTATATATTGTGCTTGATGATGGTTTTATGTAAATATTGCTTATCATAAAAGGCTTGTTCCACATCTATTGAAAGAATCATTGAATTTCTTTTATGTTTGTTATTGATAAAATCAATCATGCTGATGGTTTTCCTAATATAGAACCATCCCCACATTCCAGTATCAATCCCGCCTGGTCATAGTGTATTGTCCTAGTAATAAATTTCTGTTAATATTTATTTAAAATTTTTGCACTGATATTCATTAGGGAAATTGGTTTGTAATTTTCTTTTTTCTATATTGACTCTTCCTGGATTAGGTATCCATGCCATATTTATGTCACTAAAGAAATTGGAGAGGACTCCTTCTTTGCCTATTTTCCAAATACTTTATATAGTATTGGAATTAATTATTCTTTAAATGTTTGATAGAATTCACTTGCATTGTCCAACTCTATGGCAGCAAATCTGACAATCTAATTGAATTGCATGAATATTTTAAAAATAGGAATTGCAGGGGGCGGAGCCAAGATGGCGGAGTGAAAAGGTGACTTTCTGCCTCTCCTCCGATCTTCTCTCAAATCAACAATAAAATAAGCCTCTGAACTGATCTTCAAGTCAACGAACTCAGAAATATTTGGGCACGGTTCTCTGGAGAACTTCATATCAGGTTAGTCGGACTTGGACAGAGAGATAAATAGACGACAACTGTGCAGGCCGGAAGTGAGGGTGGGACTCAGCTCGGCTCACCGTGGAAGAAATTCCAAACTCCAAACTCCAAATTCCAAACACCTGGAGTTTATCTGAGGCACTCGGGACACTCTGCCCTGATTGGGGGCAGGTGTTCTGGCAGACTTGCCTTGTTTAAGGAGTAATTCGGACTTAGTCCTAGCCCCCACCGGCCCAGCACCTTAAGTCAACTCGCCGAAGTGCCCCAGGGCAAAGCGTCTTCAGCTGAGGTTTTTTTTTTTTTTTTCCCCTACC
>JAJPUD010022597.1:0-21157 GCA_023553655.1 Myrmecobius fasciatus | reverse complement strand
CAGCCAGCTCGCCCGGGATTTGGGGGAGAGAGAATGGGGGAGGAGGGCTATAACCGTGCACGCGATCCCAACTCCTCACCCTCCCCTTTCTTTCGCTTCATCCTTATAACCTTGTGAAGTGAATTGTACAGATGAGAACATGGGGGCCCAGCAGTTACATGACTTGGATAGGGTCACTTTGCTAGTAAGTGGCAAGGAGGATTTGACCTCATTTTTCCTAATTGCTGGTCTTAACGTTTTAGCCACTTCTGCCTTCCCAAGTCACGGGCCTTTGGGGCTAACTTTCTGGGGAGGGAGGTCAGAGGACCTTTTCTGCACCTCAAATCTAATCCTGGGTGTTCTCCTCACCTCCTGGGAGACTTTGGCCAGGGACTCTGCCCTGGATGTTCCCCCCCCTTCCTTCTGGTCTGGAGGGACCCAGCTCCCCCCCCCCTCAAGGGAAAGGACCATGATCTTGTGCATCTCCAGCACTTAGCCCGGCACCCATTGGGTTGGGTGCTTGTTGACGGCTCCTTGAGGGTTTTAACCTTAAGTGGAAGCTCGCACCGTCTGGTGGGCAGCGCCTGAGCAGACCTCTCTCTTCCCACCCCGTGCCCCCGCAGACAGCAAGGCCATCGTGGATGGCAACCTGAAGCTCATTTTGGGTCTGATTTGGACCCTGATTCTGCACTATTCCATCTCGATGCCGATGTGGGATGAGGAGGAGGACGAGGAAGCCAAGAAGCAGACACCCAAGCAGCGGCTCTTGGGCTGGATCCAGAATAAGCTCCCTCAGCTGCCCATCACCAACTTCAGTAGGGACTGGCAGAGTGGCCGCGCCCTCGGTGCCCTCGTGGACAGCTGTGCTCCAGGTGAGAGCCAAGTCCTGCTTCCTCCTCTGCCTGCCAGAGGCCAGATTTCCAGATCCTTGGTACTGAAGAAGAGAGCAGGGAAATCTCTGGGCTCCCCCCCCCCACCTCATCTCCTGCCATCTTGTGTAGGGACAAGCTCACCCCTTGCCAGGATGCTCTTCTTTGTCTCCACCTCTAGAGTCCCCTCCTCCCTTTGAGGCTGCCTCCTCCAGGGGAGGCCTTGGCTGACACCCCCATCGCAAAAAGAACATATTCCAAGGCAGGGATTGAGATCCCCAGTGTCCGGCCCAGAATCCACTGCTGGATCTTCCCTCATGCTGAACCCAGATGGACTGAGCTCCTTCTGAGGGCGGAGGGTGAACTGGCTCATTCCGTGGGCTTTCTCTCCTGTGTGCTGTAGGCCTGTGCCCTGATTGGGACTCCTGGGACGCCAGTAAGCCCGTGAATAATGCCAGAGAAGCCATGCAGCAGGCCGACGACTGGCTGGGCATTCCTCAGGTACGATGTTTGTCTCTCCCCTGTTCTGAGAGAGCTACGTGATTGGTTGTTCTAGAGCTGGGAAGAACCTCAGAGGCCCTCCGATCTAAATCTCTGGTTTTACAGAGGGGGAAACTGAGGCACAGAGCAGGGAAGTAAGAGTTAGAGGAATTTAAGCAGCGATCCTGTGACTCCAGGCCAAGTGCCTTTTCTGCTGGGCCCCTTGTCCCAATTTCCCCCCATGGGTGCCCAACTCTAGACTCTGACTGTAAGTGGAGGGAGCTAGAGGATTACATCAAGTTGGTGTGGCCTCCCCTCATCCTGGCAGCCGTGACCCCTCCACTCTTCTCCAGGTAATCACTCCTGAGGAGATCGTGGACCCCAATGTCGACGAACATTCAGTCATGACCTACCTGTCCCAGTTCCCCAAGGCCAAGCTGAAGCCTGGGGCCCCGCTGCGCCCCAAGCTCAACCCAAAGAAAGCCAGAGCCTATGGACCAGGTAAGGAGCTAGAGAGAGGAGGGTGGACTTCTGGGGAGGGCGGGGATTGGCACTTGGGAGGGAGGTGGGCGGAAGGGCACATACTCTAACGGGAACGGCTAAGGGGTCCGAGAAGGGGAAGCGAGTACCAGTTGTGTAGGCAGGCAGGGACTTGGCTCTCGGTGCTGGCCTGCTCTCGCCGATCCCTCTTTGGTGAAGGGGTCTGGGCGGTAGCTTAGCACTGAGTCCGAGCCAGAGACAGCCAACAGATGCTGTCCCCAGAACCCCTAGGGAAACAGGGTAAGCCACTGGATCGGAGGGAATGGGGGCAGGTAGGGGATTGGGCAAGGGCCGGCCTTGTGCCCTTACTGACTTCACTTTGCCATCTCCCGTGTAGGAATAGAGCCCACCGGTAATATGGTGAAGAAACGGGCGGAGTTTACCGTGGAGACGATAAGTGCTGGCCAGGGGGAGGTCCTGGTATACGTGGAGGACCCTGCTGGGCACCGGGAAGAGGTAGGCGCTAACCCTGTCCCTGCCCCCATAAGGACTCAGGAGGGATGAGACTTGGAGCCCCAGGTGGGAACCCAGTCTGGGGCTGGCTGCTACAGAGAAGGTTGGCCCGAGGGAGCTGAGGGAGCTGTGGCCGAGCCTCGTGCCCGGCAAGCTGACCGAGGTCCCCCATCCACCGTTCCAGGCCAAGGTGATCGCTAACAATGACAAGAATCGCACCTTCTCCGTGTGGTACATCCCTGAGGTCACGGGGACGCACAAGGTGAGCCAGAAGTCTGGGCTGGAAGAGGGGAGGGAAAGCAGAGCTCTGCCAGCCTCACTCCTTGACTCCACGTCTCCCCGCGTCCCGCTTGTCCAGGTCACGGTTCTCTTTGCCGGCCAGCACATTGCCAAGAGCCCCTTTGAGGTGCATGTGGACAAGTCCCAGGGAGACTCCAGCAAGGTCACAGCCCAAGGCCCTGGCCTGGAGCCCACTGGTAACATTGCCAACAAGACCACCTACTTTGAGATCTTCACTGCCGGTGAGGCTGCCCTCCTTCCTGTTCCTCGTCCCCTCCCCCTTCCCCCTTCCCGAATCCCCGAGACTTAGAGCCAGCCCTGTAAACAGGTCAGCAAGGTCAAGCCCTGTCATCTTATGGAGAAGTGGTTGGACGGCCATTTGCTGCTTCTTCCTCTGGGCCACGCTCTTGTCTCTTCACTAAGCACCCCTGGGGGATGTGAGCTTCCAAAGAATCCCTAAGTAAGGTGGCTGTGGCCTAAGAGTGCAGGCTGCCACATCCTTGCTTCCTGTGGCGCCCCCCCCCCCCCGAGAGCACATCCCTGGCTCTTTGTAGCCCGTGACAGGCCGATGCCCCTTTGGACTGGCTCGGCTCTAAGCTCTTGCCCTTTGCCCTAATATCTGAAGTTTGGGCGGATGTGAGCGTAGATCGCGCGCAAATTAACTGCTCCCATCTTTTCAGAGACGGGAGAGACCCAAGGGAAGTCAGGTCTTTAGGCTTTAGTCCAGACATTTGTTCCGAGTCGATAATTCTGTGCCGTCCACCCTGAGAAGTGTCCGTCTCGGATTGGGGTGCTGTGGCAGAGTGACCGGTGAAGGGGGAAGAAGGGGAGGCCAGATGAGGATCGATCCTCTGCTTTTGTTTCCCTGTCAGGTGCTGGTGTTGGAGAGGTGGAGGTAGTGATCCAAGATCCCACGGGGAAGAAGGGTACTGTAGAACAGCAGCTGGAGGACAAGGGCAACAGCACGTACCGATGCAGCTACAAGCCTACCCTGGAGGGGACCTATACCATCTATGTCACCTTTGCTGGGGTACCCATTCCCCGGAGCCCGTACACTGTCACTGTTGGGCAAGGTGAGTTCCTCTGCTGCATGTCGTGCTCCCCACGAGGCCGGTCATCCTGTGCCAGGGACCCCAGGGGACTGACTGCCATCCCAGCCGCTGCTGCTCTGGCTGCCCTCATATCCCTTATCCCCTGACTGCCCCATCCTGGAGAGGTTGAGCCCGTGGTGGGTGGGCCACAAGATCACTCTTCTTCTCATCTCATTCACGGCCGCCTGGGGTCCCCCCCCCCCTCTTTCCCTCTCCTCTTTTTTCCATCCATCGCCTCTCTTTTCACTGTTCTTGGCAAACTTGCTCTCCCTTCGTGGTTTGTTTCCTCTCTTCTGTCCGTCTCTTCTTCATGCTTCCGTCTTCTCTGAAGACCTGGCTCCGGCTGCCTGGGAATCTCTGCTGAGCTCTGATCTCACCAAAGGGTGGACGGTACTTGAGCCCACTTATTTTGGAGGGGGAGGGGGTCATGTTGGAAGGAGTAGGGGAGGGGAGGGGAGGAGGGAGGTCCCAGCATGTTACCATAGTATCCCAGCTCCGGTAGTGCCGTAAGGAGCTGGAGCTCCCACACGCCGTGGACTCCAGTCACTGAACCAGCTTGGCCTGGTCACTCCCCTTCGGCGGGGCCCTCTGTGCCAGGAGGGCATGGCACCTGATCATTGCTTGTTCTGGCACAAGATCACCACTTCCTTTATTGCCTAATTCTTTGGGAAAAGAGGATCCTGGGTCCAGGTTTTGGCGGACAAGAACGTAGTGTTAGAACAGAGGCCTCGCCTTTGGCCTTGGGCTACTTGGACTCGGGGTATCCTTGCGGTTCCTCTGCTTCTCCAAATAGTGAGACCTCCCTTCTCTCCCCAGCCTGCAACCCCAGCGCCTGCCGGGCTGTGGGCCGAGGTCTGCAGCCCAAAGGTGTTCGGGTGAAAGAGACGGCCGACTTCAAAGTCTACACCAAGGGAGCAGGCAGCGGCGAGCTCAAAGTCGTCGTGAAGGGTCCCAGTAAGTCCAGTGCCAGATACGGAGATGGGGGGGGTACAGGGCTTGGGGGTCTCACAGACAAAGCGAGGGAGATGTCAGACACAACAGACAGGAACCTTGGGGTGAGGTCACTGAAGACTGGTGGAAGGAGCTCTGGATGTTTAGGTTTAGGTTCAGGTCGACAGCCATCTCTCAGAGGCAGACAACAGGCATGGGGGGACATCAGAGTTCTATAATTGTTGCCTCGTGATATATTTGGTCCTAAAGGGCAGAACCTTCCATATTAGGGGGCTCCCTTAGAGCTGACGGTGGCCGTGAAGAGCCCTTGCAAAAGGGAATAAACTCCCGTCACAGAAGCTGCAGTCACTAGATGGCTGGGTCATTGTGGGCCGGGAGCGGGCCCATCTGGAGTAGAAGGCCGTGGGCCACATTCAGGTGGATGCTGAATTTACAAAGCTCCTTTCCTGCCCCTGGATGGGCCTGGATCTCTCCTCCCATCCTCATCCTCTTGTGGCCAAGAGTGCACATTTGCTGCAGCTGAGGCTGGGAAGACATCCTTCTCTTCCCCTCCCTATTCCCTCTATCTTCTGCAATATTCTTGTTTTCAGGAGTTGTTTTCTGGTCCCCCTCTTCCCCCGTAGTTGCATTATATTTGTATTTGGGGTTTATTGGCAGCCCTTCCCCTGCTGGGAGCTGGAGTGGCTTCTGGTGAGCGGATGCTTCTGATTAAGGACTGGTTTTTGAATCTTTGTCCCTTCCGCCTGGCACTGAGAATGCCCTTTTGGTCAGTGTCTCTGAACTAAGCGTTATAGGAGGTCCTGGGGAAACTAAGGTACCTCCTTAGCTCTACAGGGAGTTCATGGTCATGGTAGGGGTAGGGGAAAGTCAAGACGGCAGCCTAGATAACCGATGGCTGGTGTTGAGTGTTGTCTGTGTCTAAGAGCTGCAAAGCCACTTGCCATGTGAGGCTTGAAGCTGGTGTGCAAAGATTTCCTTTCCCAGAAAAGTTGGCGATATTTTAAGAATGAGACAGATAGCTGGGGGAGAGGAGGGGAGGGGAGAAGAGCAGGGATATAAGGAAAGACCCTCTTCCTGTATGTACAGATCCGGAGGGCAAAGTGCAGTGTAGCTTGGCCAGAATTGAAGTGGGGACAACAGTGTTAGGAAAGAAGGCTTTGGGGGTGGCAGCTGAATAGTGCAGTGAATAGAGCACTAGCCCTGGGGCCAGGAGGACCTGAGTTCAAATCTGGTCTTAACACTTCCTAGCTGTGTGACCCTGGAAAAGTCACTTAACCCCAATTACCTCACAAAAGAAAAAATAAGGTTTAAATATATATACACACATATGTATATAAAATTATTTTTTTTTAAAAATGAAAGGGCCGGGGCAGATTGGGGGGCAGATAGCCAATGACAAGTAGTTTTATCAAAACGTCTTCCGGAGGCATCAGAAATGGAAACCTCTGGAGAGCTAGTAAGAGGCCACTCTGCAATTTCCCAGGTACCACCTAGGGCCTCTTCAGGACATGAATGCTGGGAATTGGGCTTCTTGGAATACTTTTTCACCTGTACTCCTCTTCCTTTCCCCCCAATAGAGGGTGAAGAACGGGTGAAACAGAAAGATCTCGGAGATGGTGTTTATGGCTTTGAGTATTATCCTTCCGTCCCCGGCAACTATACAGTCACCATCACCTGGGGCGGTCAGAACATCTCCCGGAGGTGAGGAAGGCCCCCTTTCAACTTCCAATTGGGGGTGGGCCATTGACGTTGGAACAAAATGGAAACCAAGCCATAGGATGGAAGCTCCGTAGCCCAACAAATGATCCCCATGTGCCAGGGCATTTTGTATACATTGTCTCCTTTGAGTTTTAATGCAACCCGACAAATAAGGAAACTGAGGTTTGGAACGACAGGGACTTTGCCCAGATTACAGAGCTGGCGAGTGTCCGAGGAGAGATTCAAACCTAAAGCTTCCCGACTCAGAATCAGTGGATGATCTTTGATAGCTGACCGTGTCAGTTACGTCCGGTCACGGTTTCTACACTTGCCACCTGTGGCAAGGCCATTCCCTTCCCTGAGCCCTAGTCTCCTCTTCTGAAATAAAGTCTTCCCTTCTCATTTAGGGGGATGGGAGTAGGGGAGACGGCAGAATTTGCTGCTTTTCTCATAGTGGTATGTATGTGTGTCCTCTCGATAGTCCCTTCGAAGTGAAGGTGGGCACGGAGTGTGGCAACCAGAAGGTTCGGGCCTGGGGCCCTGGCCTGGAGGGCGGCGTGGTCGGCAAGTCGGCTGACTTCGTGGTTGAGGCCATCGGGGATGACGTTGGTACCCTGGGTATGTCAGAAGGCACCTTCTTGGGGTGTGGGCAAGAGGCCAGAAAATCGCTTGAGGACTCGTGGCAGGATGCTCTCCGGTCTAGCAAAGCCATCAGGATTACCATATTTCTCTACTCAGTCCAGCGATTTCTGAAGGGAGGGGGCAGGGTCTGGTGCCAGGTTCAGAGAAAGGAGGAATTATTGGAGTCGGGGGGCGGGGGGGGACAGAGAAAGACACGGGTTCAGATCCATCCTGGCTCACTTGCTGTGTGTCTGAGCAAGAGACTCGGGGCTCTCAAAGACCCCTTTGTATAGTGAGAACTCAGAAGTAGTCTGCCTTGGAAGGCTATTTGGGAGAAGGGCAGATCCACTACCACTTGCTCCAGGCTCTTAGACAGTTGACTTGCTGTCGATCCCCCAGGCTTCTCAGTGGAAGGCCCCTCACAGGCGAAGATTGAGTGTGACGACCGGGGTGATGGTTCCTGTGACGTGCGCTACTGGCCACAGGAGGCTGGGGAGTACGCGGTCCACGTGCTCTGCAACAACGAGGACATCAAACTCAGTCCGTTCATGGCTGACATCAAGACCGCCCCCAAGGACTTTTACCCAGAAAAGGTGAGGAAGGACTGGGTCCTGGGCACATGGCCAAGGCCAGTGCTGGGGACCGACCTTGCCCTACAGCAGATGGGCATGGCTTGTGGCCTTTGGACTGCTGGGCTTCTCCTTACTCCTGAAAACATGCACGTGACTCAGTCATTTTGTCCCTTGTGGGGTCTCGGAAGAGATCAAAGCTGGAGGCAGAGGGAGCTAACTGCTTTTGGGAGAGTCCCAGACCAGCGGTCAGCGGGCAGTGCTCCGAGGCTACCCCAGTTGCCCTTTTTGATTCTATTACCCCTTTCCCTTCAGGAGGGAGGTACTGCTCCCATTGTGTTGCTACCGGGGCATAGGGAGCTCAGTGCCAGGCAGGTGGGGTTGAGTTTGCCAAGCATTTACCCTACTGCATGAGAAGGACAAACTTTGGCCCTAGAGGAATGACTGGAGATCCCTGGGTCAGGCTGCTAGAGAAAAGAGATTTCAGCGGGCCCCTCGTGACTTTGCCGGAGGGCCGTGTCCCTCCGCCCTGCTGGCTAGCTTGGGCAAGGCCTCTGGGTTTGATGTCTTTGGGACTCGCTTTAGGTGAAAGCTCGAGGGCCAGGTCTGGAGAAGACTGGCGTGGCCATCAATAAGCCGGCCGAGTTCACGGTGGATGCCAAGAATGGGGGCAAGGCCCCTCTCAAAGTCCAAGTGCAGGTGAGATGGGGTTGAGAAGCATGGGGCTGCCGCAGGAGCCCTCCAAACAGACTGGCTGAGCTCAGTTGCTTCTCCTCCCCTTTCAGGACAGCGAGGGCTTCCCTGTGGATGTCACCGTCAAAGACAACGGCAACAACACCTTCAGCTGCTCCTATACTCCCAAGAAAGCAGTCAAGCACACGGCGATGGTCTCTTGGGGAGGAGTCAACATCCCTAACAGCCCGTACCGGGTAAGCCTCCCTCCCCCCCATCGCTGTACAGGCTGAAACTGGGAGCCTCCACTGATAAAAAGGAACTAGAGAGGGTCGCTGACTTGGCCGAGATTATGCAGGGGTCAGCCGTGTTGGGTCACGAGAGTCTGAGTTTAGAGCCAGAAGGGGCCTGAGTCCAGCCCCCTCCTATCCAAGTATTAGAGCTGGGGCCCTCTCTCACTCTGCTCCTGCTCTGCTGTGGTTCCCATTTCCCCGATGGGAAGCCGAGGCCCAGAAGACCAACCATTTCCTCAACTTTGTCTGCCAGTATAGATGTTCCCAGCCGGGGCTTGCCAGTTCCTCTTGGGGCCAAGCCAGTTGCTTTTTTTTTGTCTTGGCAATGGTCATGTCACTGGTTCCTGTTGAGCCTGTGCCCATCCAGGAGCCTCAGGCACTTTCTTTTTTTCCTCCTCTGAGTCCCATTACAAGTGAATCCTGTGAACATCAAGTTCTTACTTTGTGCCAGGTCTTTAGCAGCAGTCTCTACCCTTCCTCTTGGGAGTTGGCAACAAGGTAGAAGCAGATGAGTGAATGGAAGCTAATCTGAGGAGGGCGCAGTGCTTAGCTTCAGGATGGGGGTGAGAAGGACCAAAAAAGGTCCTTGGGAAGCATCAGCTGGGCCACAGGAAGACAGTTAAGGATTGAAAGGAGAGTAGCCTACATGAAGGGGCTTTCCTGCCTCCGTCTCTCTCCCTTCTCCCACCTCATGTCCACCTAGCTGCCAAAACAGTTTTCCCAAAGAAGCCTGGCTCCTTCTGCCCCCGCTTTAAAAATCCTCCATGACGAGGCTCTGGAGAGCGAGCCACCAGCTTGGCGAAGTTGGCAATATCGGGCCCTTTTGGGAGACATCCCCATGCCTATCTTTCAAGATGGATTTTCCCACGACTCTCCTCACCGACTCTATATTCTGACCAAATTGGCCTAGTACCTGGAGGACATGGTCACCTCCCACCTTCATGTATGCACAGGTGTTTCCCCCACCTGCCCCATGCATGGAGTGTGCCCCTGTCTTTCTTCTTCCCCTTTATCATCTGAATTGTTTGTTATCTTCCCCCTTTGTCTCCTTCTGTCTTGGTAGGTCAATGTGGGAGCAGGAAGCCATCCTAATAAGGTAAAAGTCTATGGGCCAGGAGTGGCCAAGACTGGTCTCAAGGCCCATGAGCCAACCTACTTCACTGTGGACTGTACTGAAGCTGGGCAGGGTGAGTGAGCTTGGGGATGACGTGGGAAGGTAGCTTGTAGACTTGGAGGCTTGTTGGGGAGCTATTATAAGAACGAAGTAGATGGGAGCAGGGAGGAGTAGATGGACTTCTTCCCCTTTGGAGATTTCCTTGTTCAACACTACAACCTTTGATTGGGTCCTTCAGGGACAAAAGTAAAGAGCCCAGGGGAATGGCATTAGAAGTCTCTGTTCTCCAGGGCTCCATGTTTCCATAGACCTGATTGAGAGTCAGCCTGAAGGGAAAACCCTGGCTTCTGCCTCTTCAGCCCAGGTTACTGAACAAGAGGGATTTCAGACTTACCTCTAGCGTGGCCTTGGTCTAGCCAGGGGCCAGCAGAGGAGGCTGGCCGATACTGTTCTAATCGTTGCCCTTGCCCTGTTCCAGGTGATGTCAGCATTGGCATCAAGTGTGCCCCAGGAGTGGTGGGGCCAGCTGAGGCGGATATTGATTTTGACATCATTCGAAACGACAATGACACCTTCACAGTCAAATACACCCCTCGGGGGGCAGGCAGCTATACCATCATGGTTCTATTTGCCAACCAGGTAAGATACCAACGGCCTCAAGCTCAACTCTGAGCAACCTTTCCAGATTTTTCTCCACCTTTTCCCTCTATCCGGCCCCACTCATTGGATACATTATTTGTTTTCTCCTTTTTAAACATCTTCGAGTCTCCTCTCGTAGCCCACCCCAAGCAAATGTCCAATACAAAACAACCCCGTCTGGCAGAGTAGCTGCCATTCCCTACCAGCGCTCCTCTTCTCTCCCCCTCCAAGAGGCAAGAGTCAACTTCTGGTTGCTAAAAACCATCCTTTTCTCCTGCATTCTTGCAAGAAACAAATTTCGGTTGCCAAGCCCTATATTTCTTTACCTACATCTGTGTGGCCTCTGTCCTCAAAACCCCAAAAGAGTGGCTAGTGGCTTCTTTTTGCTTTCTTAAATCTGAACCTCTGGGCAGGGTACACAGAGCCTGGGGGCTCCTGGAAACCTGGGGGAACTTCTTATCACTCGACATCTTGTTTCTTTCTAGGCCACGCCCACCAGCCCCATTCGAATCAAGGTGGACCCTGCCCATGATGCCAGCAAAGTGAAGGCTGAGGGCCCTGGACTGAGCAGGAATGGTGAGTGGCTGGGGTAGGAGGGATCGGGCAGTCCAGGAAGGGAAGGGCCCATCCCATCAGTCTGCCTCCCGCCGCCTCGGCTGTGCCCCCGGGGCGGGGCATCTGCCGGTGTGTTCATCTTAACCCAGCTAACAGGAAGGGAAGGAAGGAGGGCAACATTGGGACACAAGAGGGGAGGGTGTCCCCAAGAATCCCATCTGTGGAATAGCACTAAAGGGAAATGCGGCTGTCCTAGCCACCCCATGGCGCTGCTTCTCTCATCAGGCGTGGAACTTGGCAAACCCACCCACTTCACCGTCAACGCCAAGCCGGCGGGAAAAGCCAAGCTGGATGTCCAGTTCACGGGCCCAGCCAAGGGAGAAGCCGTTCGGGATTTTGATGTCATTGATCACCATGACAACACTTACACTGTCAAATATGTCCCTTTGCAGCAGGTATGTCCTATGGTTCTGGCCCAAGGGCCTGTAGGGATGGCAGTGCCAACTCTCTGTCCCCGCCTTTATCGCTTCTAGGATGTGTAACCAGACCTAATCCTAAGCGGTCATTTTAGTCGTTTTCAAATTTGCCCTTGGATTCTGAATTTGACCCATTTCAGCAAAGATGAATGAGGGCCGGAAGCGATGAATTGCCTGAGTGCTCAGTTGAGTGAGTGCACTTATTAGGCACTGTGCTGTGCAATGAGGAGGTGGTAACAGAGGAGTCCTTAACTTGGAGCTAAGAACCCCAAGAGTAGGCGAGCAAGGAGGCCCTTAAGTACTTCCTGCTTCATTTTGTTGAAGGCCAAGAGAGAGAACATAATTGGCCCGAGATCACCTTGTGAGTGATGGGCAGGGCAAGCAGCAATGGGCAAACCTCTTGGGTTTCTGTGGTGTATACAAGCAGGTCAGGAGGCTTGACGTAAGGAATAGAGAAGTCCCCTTTCCCCCTCTGAGCTGAGCAGACAGGAACAAAGGGCTGAGTGTTGCCGCCTCCCTTTCCCCTATCCAGGGCAACATGGGTGTGAACGTGACCTATGGAGGGGACCATATCCCCAAGAGTCCCTTCTCTGTGGGGGTGGCCCAGACCTTGGACCTCAGCAAGATCAAGGTGTCTGGCTTAGCAGACAGTGAGTACTCGAGAGGAGGGCTGGTGGGCAGGTGGGCGGGCAGGCTGGCGGACTGGCTCTTTCCCCCCTGCCCAAAGATTGCCATTCTCCCAGACCTTGGTGTCCCAGACGCTCCTTGCATGTGGTTTGAGGAGAGGCTGGGCTTCCTTCCCCTTCTTCTCCCATGGTCACAATTCAGCATTGGAGGGGGGACGGAGTCCCAGCTCTGCTCCCGAGCTTTGTTTGGGGTGTACGTGCGTTGCCGTGTGCACGTGAACGCCCGGACGTCCCAATCGCATACTGTTCCCCACAGAAGTGGAAGTCGGCAAGGACCAGGAATTCACAGTCAAGGCCAAGGGCGCAGGGGGCCAGGGCAAGGTGGCGTCCAAGATCACTAGCCCTTCTGGCAAGGTGGTCCCCTGCAAGGTGGAGCCGGGCCTGAATGCAGACAACAGTGTGGTCAAGTTCATCCCCCGAGAAGAGGGCCCCTATGAAGTGGAGGTGACCTATGACAGCGTGCCCGTCCCTGGGAGCCCTTTCCCAGTGGAGGCTGTGCCGCCAACCAACCCCACCAAGGTACTGAGCTAACTTGATGAAAGGGCCTTTGGGAAGCCATGTGGAACCACGCTTTGCTGGTGAGATAGGTCTCAAACTGCCAGGACCGCACTGTGTGGCAAGACCTGGAGAGACAAAGGAAACAAAAGCCAGTCCCTGCCCTCGAGGAGGTCACATTCTAATGAAGAGACTGCTTATGAATAGATACATATGCAGTGAATGAAAAGTCATGTCAGAAGGGAAAGGGGAGGCCTCCTGCAGAAGGTGGGATTGTAGTGGAGGCTGGAGGCTGGGCAAGGAGCAGAGGATTCTGGAGGAGGCAGTCCCTCTTGTGGACCAGCAAGAACAGGGTTGTCTGTGTAGGGAATACAAGGAGACCAAAGAGGGAGAAGAATGGTGGGTAGGGAATGCCCGATAGAAACACTTCTGCCCCATCCTGGAGGTGGTTACATGCCCCTGGAGTTTTGGGTGAGCTGGGCAGCTGAATGCAGAGTGGTCTGGACTGGGGAGACATGAAATGCAGGCAGACTCCCCCACCCCCAACTCCCAGGAGGCTGTTGCCACAATCCAGAGGGTGGCAGAATCAGGACAGAGAAGGGGGGCGCATTTGATCTGGAAGAGGAGCCAGAAGGCGCAATCAGAGAAGGAGGAAAATCAAGGCAGGGGTGTCCCCAAGTCCTGGAGAGAAGAGCGTGTCCAGGGGGAAAAAGCGGTCCACAGTGTCCATATCTGCAGGGGTCAGGGGCAATGAAGATCAGGAAAAGGCCTTTGGACCTGACAACAAAGAGGTTGTTGGCAACTTTGGAGGGGGTGGCTTTGGTGGAGTGATGATTGAAGAGAGTCAACAAGGGAGATAGTGGAGGTGTTGGGTATAGACAGCCTTCCCAGAGAGCTTAGCTGCCAAAGAGAAGATGGTTAGCCAAGGTGGAAGATTCAAAGTGGAAGTTTTTGAGGATGGGAGAGACTCAGGTGTTTTTGTAGGTAGTGCTATGGCTGGCTTCTTGGAGTGTCCACCAGTGGCAGGTAGTGGGCCTGTTAGCCAGTCATTACTGAGCAAGAGCAAATCCCCCCACCCCTTTTTCTCCAATAACCCCAAGGTTCCCGGTTAGTTTGTGAAGCATGGAGGTTACAGGTATATGGCAGTAATATCCCAACACCTTGCGGTTGAGAAAGCAATCCCTTTCCCTCGTGATATATCATGGTAGGGCTGGTTCATTTAAGACTTCTGCAGGCCCCGTGGGAGGCCCTTATACGTCCCTTCCCATGCTTGATACTATTTCCAGCTGAGGAGGTGGACTGCTCCTCCAGATTAGGCCCAGGACTAGAAGCAATCTTTGCCCTTTCCAGCCATGTTCTCCTCACTAGTGATGGTTGTGAAGTCTTGTGAGACCTCGTTGCTCAGCTTCCTGCCCTGCCTCATCCTTACTTACCTCAGTTCCTTTTTCCACTTTTCTTCCCTGTAGGTGAAAGCCTTTGGACCTGGACTGAAGGGAGGCAGTGCCGGCTCCCCAGCCCCGTTCACAATCGATACTAAGGGTGCAGGCACAGGAGGCCTGGGTCTGACCGTCGAGGGGCCTTGCGAAGCCAAAATTGAGTGCCTGGATAACGGGGATGGCACCTGTTCCGTGTCCTACCTGCCCACAGAACCCGGGGATTACAACATCAACATCCTCTTTGCCGACACTCACATCCCAGGCTCACCCTTCAAGGCCCACGTGGCCCCTTGTTTTGACCCCTCCAAGGTCAAGTGCTCCGGCTCCGGGTTGGAGCGTGCCACAGCAGGCGAAGCAGGTCAGTTTCACGTGGACTGCTCCAATGCCGGCAGCGCCGAGCTCACCATCGAAATCAGCTCTGACGCGGGCATGCAGGCAGAGGTGCACATTCAAGACAACGGGGATGGCACCTACACCATCACTTACATCCCTCTCTACCCCGGGGTCTACACCATCACCATCAAATACGGCGGTCAGATGGTCCCCAACTTTCCCAGCAAGCTCCTGGTGGAACCAGCAGTTGACACCACTGGTGTCAAGTGCTACGGACCTGGTGTGGAGGGCAAAGGTGAGTCCCATGTTCCTGGATGCTTTGCTTCCCTCCCTCTTGGGGTCACGGGAGCCTTCACAGCCCAGGAAGCCGATTGGCCTTTTGTCTCTCAAAGGCAGGAAGAGCAGGCTGAGGTCAGTCTAGGGCTTCCTCCTGAGAGACATGGCAACTTCTAGGACTAGGGAGGTGACAGATGACCTTGCTCAGAATCTCGTGGACCCTTCTGGGGGCTCCGGGTTACAGTCAGCTGGGGAGTGTCCACAGGAGAACAGAGTGTGCTGAAGGGAGCAGGGCAGGTTGGGAGCACTTGAGGGCTATTTTTGAAGGGAGGGCCTTTTGAGGAAGAGTTGGGAACATCTGAGCAGATCCCAGGAGCCATGGCAGGGGAGGAGGGAGCAAAGCAGAGTTGGGGAGAGCCCCAAACACGGTTCAGTGTCAGGCTACTCCCAGACTACACAGGGGCTGCCCTTCACTAAGTCAGTTTTTAACATTCATTTTGCCAAATTTGGAGTTCCAAACACCCCTTCTTCCCCCCCCTTCCCGTCTCTTCCCAAAATGCCAAGCAGTCTGCTACAGATTATTCGGGCAACTGCAGAAAACCTTTTGACATTAGCATATGGGGAAAGAAGAAATAGACCAAAAGAAAAAACCATGAAAAAAAAGGAAACCCTGGGCGTACAGCTCCCTGTGTGCTCCGAGCTCATTCTGTCTCTCTCCGCTGTGGGTGCCATTTTTTATCTGACTCCAAACCTGGCAAGTCGGGGAACGGAGACCGCAGATCTGCTCCCATCCAAGCTTTCCACCTGTTCTCTCATCTTGGAGAACTCTTACGTTACCTTGCTTCCTGTTTGTTCCATTATCGTGAGGAATTAAGACAGACAGAGGGAGTGTAGACACCCGTCCTCCAGTGGGCTTGGCAGGCAGGGCGAGGGTTTCACTTCAAAATTTGTAGGCCAGTAGGTGAGGTTGATAAACTCATCCTTCCCATGGCTTCCAGAGGGAGCCCATTTGGCCCATGTCGGTGTGGGGGTTAGCCTGAGCAGCCGGGCCCCATTCGCTCTTGCCATCGGAACTGAGCCAGGATGGCCGTGGCCTAGAGCTCCCCGCTTAGGCCTGGAAGTCACGATGTCTAGCTGCTTTTAATATTGCTCTGCCCATTGACTAGGGCACAAGCCTTCCTTTCTTTTACCCATTTGTGAGATGTATTAGTAGTGAGGACCTTGTCTACGGCCCCATCTTAGGCGCCAGGTGTCCCTGGCGGTGCTCGGGGTACTTACTTAAAAGAGGGACTTGCTTGCCACCATAGCTGCTGAGCAGGTATATAACATTGGGCCTGCTTCCCTCTGTTCAGCCAGGGTCCTCCACCTCCCCTGGCACGCTCCACTTATTGTGTCTGTGGCAGGAGTGATGGGGCCAGCTCCATTTGTCTGGAGCATCAGCCATCAGCTGGGAAGGGGTGCCCTCTGGGCAAGGCAAGAGATGGCAGCTTCCTATTTCTGACACAGATAGACCTTGAGGGCCACAATAACCCTCCCCTCCCGGTTCCTTACACTTTTTTCAGGGGTGTTTCGAGAGGCCACCACGGAGTTCAATGTGGATGCTCGGGCCCTCACCAAGGCCGGGGGTCCCCACATCAAGACACGTGTGGCCAATCCATCGGGCAACCTGACTGATGCTTATATCCAAGACAATGGAGATGGGACCTACAAAGTTGAATATACGCCTTACGAGGAAGGTAAAGTGAGAGGTCCCGGCAGTCCCTATGAGAAAGGGGCAAGAGGCAATGGAGCTTTCTGGGAAAGGGCCTAGGGCCTGAGGATGGACGTTTCTCCAGACTCACCCACTGCTTCCTTCTCCTCTCGACTCAGGGGTCCATTCAGTAGATGTGACCTACGATGGCAGCCCTGTACCCAGCAGCCCTTTCCGAGTGTCGGTGACTGAGGGCTGTGACCCATCCCGAGTACGTGTTCATGGGCCAGGCATCCAGAGTGGTACCACCAACCAACCCAACAAATTCACTGTGGAGACCAGGTACGGGGGACAGCCCTGGTGGGCCTGGAGGATGGAGGTGAGGAGGAGGCTGTGGCGTGGCAGAAGGTAGACACCATCTGTTTCCTTGGGGGTTTCTAGGGGTGCCGGCACAGGGGGCCTCGGGCTGGCCGTGGAAGGCCCATCGGAGGCCAAGATGTCCTGCATGGACAATAAGGATGGCAGCTGCTCTGTGGAGTACGTGCCCTATGAGGCAGGCACCTACAACCTCAATGTGACCTATGGTGGCCACCAAGTGCCAGGTAATGGGAGCTATGTTTACAGCGTGTGTCTGAAAACGTCTGGAGGCGTAGGGTCTCACAAGTACAGCATGAGGGGATGGGGCTTCTGGGCCTGCTCCAGACCTCATGGAGGCTACGGGGTTCACTTAAGCTGAAGAGCAAGCACGTAGAGATGGGCAGAGAAGGGCCGCAGTCTGGGCCATATGTAAGGCACTTGGGTAGAAGAGGAGGGCAAAAGACAAATTTAAGTGGCAGTGGGATTGCCGGCTTGAGTTCTCTGAAGAGCAGGCTTAAGCAGTTCCTGAAAGCTCAAAAGTAAATTAGGACCTTTCGGATCCTATAGGTTGGAGTGGGAGCCCTACTGAGGCAGCGTCTCCCTGGAGGCCTTCCAACCCAGAAATTCTGGGTGCCTGCCTCTGTGGGGAGGAGGCATGGAAGTAAGGGACTAGGTCCCGTCATCTGGCCCTGGGGGTCTGGTGCCTTCCCTCACCCTTTCTGGGCCTCTCTCTGTGCCCCCACAGGCAGTCCATTCAAGGTTCCTGTACATGATGTCACTGACTCCTCCAAGGTGAAGTGCTCAGGGCCTGGACTGAGCCCCGGCGTGGTCCGAGCCAATGTTCCTCAGTCCTTCCAGGTTGACACCAGTAAGGCAGGCGTAGCCCCACTCCAGGTCAAGGTGCAGGGGCCTAAGGGTAAGTTGATAGACAACTGACTTGGTGGGGGCAGGGTTTGCATAGTGCCCACTGCCATGGTACAGGAAGGACTCCAAGACAGGGACTTAAGTGACTGAGTGTCATAAAGAAGGAAACAAGTATTTATTAAGTTCCTACTGTGTTGGAGGCTCCCCGAGAGCCATGATGCCCTTTTTTCAGATGAGGAAACTAAGGCAGAGAGGGGTTAATGACTTGTCCAGGGACCCAGCTAGTAAGTGTCTGAGCCGGAACTGAACTTCAGGTCTTCCTGATGCCAGGCCCGGCACTCCATCCTCTGTACCCATCCAACTGCCTCATAAAGGCATGGCTGGCTCCCAGGGGGAAGGGTACAGTCATGAAAGGCTTAAGGGTACGGTCAGTGAGTTAGCCAATGGACAGCGCTTGGGAAGAAGCGAGTGACTAATGCCCTCATGAAGTGCCAGTGGGTGGCTTTTCTAAAAATCTTCTGGGATAAGGTTGGGCAGAACTGAGCACACTGGGAGACTTAGGCTTAAGGGAGATGGTTTTGGCTTCAGGAAGGAAGGAAGAGACCTGCTTGAGTCGGGCGAGTTGGGGGGCCTGTGGGGCCCGGGGATTGACAAAGCCAGAAAGGGTATTTTGGGCCCGATGGTCGGAGTGGGAGACCAGGTGTGTGCCAGCTGGCATTTGGCCCCAAATTGGAGCAGAAGGGAGATTGAGTTTGGGGTGGGTGGGACGTAAAACATCTTGACTCATCTTCACCCAGCCTGATGCCCAATACGTTTGTCTTCTGATCCTACAGGGATAGTAGAGCCTGTGGATGTGGTAGACAATGCAGATGGCACAAAGACAGTCAACTATGTGCCCAGCCGGGAGGGCCCCTACAGCATCTCGGTGCTTTATGGGGATGAGGAGGTTCCTCGAAGGTAAGTGCCCTAGGGAAGGGAGGGAGCCAGGCAGCTTTAGGAAGCAAGGGGGTCTGGGTTGGCAGATGAGAGGGGCAAAGAAATGCCACCTTTCCTACAGGGGGTCTTGGGGATAAGATAGTATGGTGCCCGATTGGCAGTAGGGAGAACTGTTAAGAAGGGTCATCTAGGAAGCAAGGCCCAGAGGAGCATGGGAAATGGCTGCCTCTTATTTTGTGAGTTGGGTGAGCTCATTGGGTACTGGCAAGGTCATTGGATGCAGGAGAAGGGAGGGTCCCTAGAACTGGTCAATTTGTACAGGTGGGGATGGTAGCCCTTCTCTTCTCGGCCCCTTCTAGGAGGTCGTGCCCCCTCACGTGAGTTTTGTTTTGTTTCCTTCCCCACCTCAACTTTCTAGTCCCTTCAAGGTCAAGGTTCTGCCCACCCACGATGCCAGCAAGGTGAAGGCCAGTGGCCCCGGGCTCAACACCACAGGTGTGCCTGCCAGCCTGCCTGTAGAATTCACTATTGATGCCAAGGATGCGGGTGAAGGCCTGCTTGCTGTCCAGATCACGGTGGGTTGGTCAGCTTGGGGGGAGGCGGGGTGCCCGGCTAATTGCAAAAGGTGGAGGGAAGCCCTTCCCATGATGAGGAGGAGACTAGCCCCACCTTGGGGTTGCTTAGCAAACACTTCCAGTGTTCCCAGAACCGGCTCTGACTAAAAGAGAGAGCCGGAGGAGGAGCGGGACAGATGTTTCGCCTCTGATGTTGGCGCCTTGCCTGCCAAAGGGCGATCGGTCCACCCCTGCCCAGCAGGAGGTTGTTCACGAGCAAAGCGCTTCTGAAGTAGGTGGAGAAGTGATGTGGTAGGAAGGCTTTTTGTGCCAAGGGCCCACCGAAGGGTCGAGCCAGTGAGGAGGACCTGTGGGTGTTCGGGTATGAGTGGGGGCTAGGCACGGACCTTGCCCTCAGAGCGCTGTCCGGTGAGTCACAGAGATGCAGCCAGAAGGGCAGCCTAGGGCGAACAGAGCCAAACCCGGGAGGAACAAGAAGAGGTCTCTCATCTTTCATCTAGCCTGGCTCCAAAGTTCTGGGGCTTGCCGCTCTGTTCCGTCTGCTGCTTGCTTGGGATGGTCATGTCCTAGAAGGCTGGCCGGCCTAGGTGGGAGTTTAGAGCAGTGCGAACAGAGCTAGGTTTAGGGCAGGGGAGCTCCATGGGCCAAGGGCCTGTGTCCTGGGTCGCTGTGGTCTGAGGTTCTAGAGAGCCTTCCCTTCAAAGAGTCAGGTTTGTAAAGGCATCTGCTCAGAAAAGAGCTCACTAAGGACACATACAATGAGCCAGGTGTTTGTCACAAATTCAGCTCGTGGCTCTTGGGTTAGGAACCCCTGACTTGGAGTCAACAACACACAAGTCCCAAATCTGAGTCGGAACTTAAGCACGCGGGTCCCTCATCCGGAAAAGGAACGGGTTGGACCGTGGTCCTCCCACATCCTCCCAAGCATCTGGGTTTCTCGGACTGAGGTTTGAATCCCGTGGGCTCTTGGGTGACCTCTGCAAGGTTTCGGTCTCTTCCCTGCTGTCAGTCTGTGGGAGTCGAATCCCACGTGGTGGGCAGACCGGGTTTGGGGGGCACCCTCTCATATCCTGGCTTCCTTTATGGCAGGACCCTGAAGGGAAACCCAAGAAGACCACGATCCAGGACAATCAAGACGGCACCTACACCGTGTCCTACGTCCCCGACATGACAGGCAGATACACAATTCTCATCAAGTATGGGGGTGACGAGATTCCCTTGTCCCCGTACCGCGTCCGGGCCCTGCCCACGGGCGACGCCAGCAAGTGCACGGTGACAGGTGAGAGTGGCTGGCAGGGGAGGGGCCTCGCGCCCCCTTGGGGGGGGTTGGTGGGCCCCCTCCCCCCAAGCCGAGGTCGGGTCAGCGGCCCCGCAGACACTTGCTTTCTTACAGACACCCCTCGTTTCACCGCTGCTCACCGCCCCCCCGGTTGTCCGTGTGCAGATGCGTGTGTGTGTGCGTGTGTGTGCGTGTGGGTATGCAGGTGGCATTGGCACCTGGTGTGACCTGGTTTTCTCACTTGACCTTTCTCCTTGCTCTCTGCCCTTTCACCTCAGTGTCAATCGGAGGTCACGGGCTAGGTAAGCTGCTTGCTGGTGCATACCCCAAATTCGCCCCTGTCCAGAGGGGCAGGTTCCTTTCCTGCTTGTCCCAGCTCCCCTCAAACCGTTCACAGCTGCAGCCACTCTGGGCAGTGTTGGGGGGCAAGGAGAGGGTAGACTCTGGGTTGGGGGGAGCTCTCTCAGGTGAGGCGCTCTCCCAAGGCTCCCCCCTTGGCCCTCGGGTTCTCTAGGGAGCGGCTGTGAGCTGTTTGGGCTGGGGGCGTCCATAGGGACCATCTTTGCCAGGGAGCCTTGGGGGTCTGGGGATCTCGGCACAAACGCTGCCCCTTTTCCCGGGGAAGCCGGGCCTGGCACCTGGCTCTCTGTCTGCCCTGCCCCCATCACCTCCTCCGGGGGCGGCTGTCTCCCTCCCGACCCTCCCTTCCTCTCTTCCTTGCTAGCTGAGGAAAGCCCGCCTCCCCCTCCCCAAGGGCCCTGACCCAAGGACTGAGGGCGTGTGCCGTTTGCCCTGCCCCTGGCCCAGAGCGGGCCTCCGTCCCCTTCCCAGCCTTGGCCGGATCCGCAGACTCCTCTCCCCACCTCCGGGGGTGCATGGCAGGGGAGGAGGGTGTTGCTGGGGAGGTGGCTCCGCCGGCATGGCAGAAGACGGTGTTCTGCATCTTCTCGC
>JAJPUD010022596.1:0-21158 GCA_023553655.1 Myrmecobius fasciatus | reverse complement strand
AGCTGGATAGATTATTCTTGGCTGTAATCCAAGTTCCTTTGCCTTTCACAATATCTGGTTCCACACCCTTCGATCCTTCAATGTGGAGGCTGACAGATTGTGTGTGATTCTAATTATAGATGCTTAGTATTTGAATTTTTTTCTTTCTAGCTGCTGGCAAAATCTTTTCCTTGGTGCCATAGTCCTGAAATTTAGCCATGATATTCCTTGGGGTTATAATTTTGGGTCTCTTTCAGGAGGTGATGGGTGAATTCTTTCAATAGTGATTTTGCCTTCTGATTCTACAATCTCAGGGCAGTTTTCTTTCAGGATTTCCTGGAAGATAGTATTTAGGTTCTTTTTTTCATCATGGCTTTCCGGAAGTCCAATAATCCTTAGATTGTGTCTCCTAGATCTATTTTCCAAGTCAGTTGTTTTTCCTAGGAGAGATTTCATATTTTCTTCTATTTTTTTCATTCTTTTTGTTTTACTGATTCTTGAAGTCTTAGTGAGTCATTTACTTGCATTTGTTCAATTCTTATTTTTAAAATGTTGTTTTCTTAAGTTACCTTTTTTAGCTCCTTTTGTAAATGGCCAATTGAATTTTTTTGTTCATTGCACTCTTTTTCCAACTAACTGATTTTATTTTTAAGTTGTCTTTTTCATATCTCTTTTGGAGGGTGTTATATCCTTCTTGCAGGACATTATATTCTTCTTGCACTGATCTCAGTTCATTATGTCATTTATCATCCAGCTCTCTTTTGAGATTCTTTATGCAATCTTCCGGTAATGCCTTTTGAAAGGGGGACCAGGTTATATCTCCCTTGATGACTTCCTCTGGAGTTGCTTTGTCTACAGGAACCTCAGGATCTGGGGTCTGCCCTTCTTTCTCTCAATAGAAGCTGTCTATGATGAGAGCTCTCTTCTGCTTCTTATTCATTTTTGTAGAGAGAGTGGGGGTCTGTTTAAGTCTAGAGAAGCCAAGGCCGAGGTAGTTTGCCCTAGGGCAATTCTGCTAATTAACTTTCCATGCTGGTCTGGTCTGGCTAGGGCTTTGCCCAATTAATCCTTATAACAGGCAAATCTACCAGAACACTTGCCCCCAATCTGGGCAGAGTGTCCCGAGTGCCTCAGATACACCCCAGGTGTTTGGAGTTTGGAGTTTGGAGTTTGGAGTTTGTGCCACGCTGAGCTAAGTCCCACCCAGTTCTCTGCCCTCAGTTTCAGACTGCACCGAGCAAACTGTTTACCCCTCTGCCTGAGTGAAACAGACCTGTTATGAAGTTCTTTAGAGGTAGTTGCAAGCAGTGTCCAAATATTTCTGGATTCTTTGACTTAGAGATGAGTTCAGAGGCTTATTTTTTTGTTGATTTGAGGGAAGGTCAGAGGAGGACACAGAGAGTCATGTTTTCACTCCACCATCTTGACTTCGCCCCCAGAAGATAGTAGACACAATGTTTTAAGAGTTATTCAATCAAGATAGCATATAGCACAGTGATATTTAACTTTTTGTGAGTGTGTATCAGATCCTAGCAGTCTGGTGAAGCCTATGAAATTCCTCCAAGAATGCTTTTAAATACAGAAAATAAAATACATAAGCTTGCAAATGAATAAAAGTGTATTGAAATTAAGATGCAGATATAACTTTTTCTCTACACAAATTCAAAATCCCTAGTAAATTATGGATCCTTTGACTTCATATCAAGATCAGTTAGTTTTGGATACTATCACTTCCATAGAAGCTCAAGTCTTACAAGTAGTTTGAACTCTCTATAGCTTTCTTGACTTTCATATTATAATACTTAATGAACTTATAATCCACTAAAAGCACCTTTTCCCCCATACCAAATGAACTTTAACTATCTGCAATTATTTTTACAAATTGAATTTACTTTTTAATCTTTAAATGAAGGCTTTATTTTACCCCTATTAAACCTTCATTTTAAGATTTATTTCAATTTTCAATTTATTATCATATTTATACATTTTTATTATAATTCTAGTGTTAGTAATCTCTCCAAGCTTTGTGTCCTCTACATATTGAATAAGTATTTATCCTTTTTAATCACTTTGCTTCAATAAATTCCTTCATAACAGGCAGTAATTGAATGTTGTAACATCCATTTTGTAGTCTTCTCTCTTTTCCAGAACATAAATAGAATTAATTCATCATCTTTCATATTCCACTCTTCTCCATTTTAATGATCCAGCCCAGTTGTCTTTAAATACTCTAATAAGTTTATGCTTTGGACAAAAGTAAATGGAATCAAGTTCAATGATAGAAGTAAGGGATCTGTTAAAGTTGAAGGATATGCCTCAGAGTGGAAGGCTCTGCTCTGAAAATGGGTGAGAGAACTGAAACTCTCAGGGAACATGGGAAGAAAATGGGCATGATTGTAGTTAGCCACCTGCTGTACAGTAGTCAGCCAAACAAAACTAAGTTGACAAATGCTTACTCAAACTGATGCTTAAATATTAGCATCATTAACATTAAATGTTGGGTGTTTCTCTCAAGAATGAGTGAAACTTGATTGATAAATCACATTTGTCTCCAAACTGGAAGTATGAACCTAACAAAATGAGATAACAGATTGTTAGACAAAATAAGACCACAATGTTTGATATTTGTATTTATTACTAAGAAAACTTACATAAAATATATAGGGTGAGAAAAGTCATTTAAGAATCACAAAATGAATTAAATATATGAGTTAATCAACTAACCCACATACAGAACAGCTAAATACAACATCAAAATAATTATCATGGAAATAAATAAAGAATTGAATAATTGAAGAGACATCTTATATTCTTGAATTGGTCAGAATTAGTTCTATCAAAATTATTCCGCAGATTAAATATTATCTCAATAAAGCATTAATATAATGTTTTAGAGTTGATACACACATGCATACTTCTACTTTTTATTTAGTAATTTAAAATTTTTATTATATTTATATATGTCTATTTTTTGGCCT
Source organism: Myrmecobius fasciatus (assembly GCA_023553655.1). Classification (NCBI taxonomy): domain Eukaryota; kingdom Metazoa; phylum Chordata; class Mammalia; order Dasyuromorphia; family Myrmecobiidae; genus Myrmecobius; species Myrmecobius fasciatus. The sequence goes on along the minus strand of JAJPUD010022596.1, from coordinate 18,201 downwards.
TATAACTGGATAAACCAATCAATCTCTCTCAATCTTAGTTTCTTATCTTTCAAAAAGAGAAACGGGAGATTCGTAAGTGACTGGCATCCTGGGGTTTGTAGTTTAGAAGGATGAACATTTCCATTTAGCCCTGAAAGCAACTTTGAATTATTGCTGTCTTACTCAGAGGGCCATGGAAAGGCACAGCATTAATGTAAACAGATTGTGACCCATGACAAACAAGGAACCTTAAAGAAGATGGTTAAAAAAATTTTCTTAAATACATGTAGGATCAAAAAAGAAGTTGAGCTTGTTATGTGGTGATAGTAAGTGGTAATTGAAAGATAGCTCTATTTTTCCACTGGTATCTTCACAGTATCGAAAGAAAAAAGAAAAAAATACCTTGCAAAACCTTTGGTGAACCTCCAGCAGTGACCTCATGGGAGGACATGGAAAAGGGTCCTGTAGGATTGGTAATCAGGGCTATGTTATGATGTGTTAGGTCTTTTTAAAGAAATTCACATCAAACATATTACAGATCCAGTGGAATATTTGAGAAATGTGGGGCTAACAATCCATGCTCTGTTAAAGGGAGTTGTTTCAATGCTCAAAGGAAATAATGAATTTTACCTCCTTAAGGATTCTTCTACTAATGCACAATAGGTATTGGATACATAGTTCTTAAATGAAATATTTATGTATATATATATGTATGTATATGTGTACATATACATATGGATATGTTTCTATGTATGTGTGTGGTATGTGCATATGTATGTATGTTTAAAAATATACACTTGATCAACTATGAAGACAAACAAAAATGTAAGGGATTATTGCTATAGTCCCCTAATAAAATGTAAATTCCTCAAAAGCAGTGACTTATTTTATTTTTGTCTTTGTAGTTAAAGCTCTTAGTACAAATACAAAGTAGATGCTTATGGAATAATTTGTGATTAATTATTGACTAACTAACCAAGCCTCCATATTATGTTTCTTATGATAAGGCAAAAGTTGAATTAGATAAAACTGCCCCCTACAAAAAACTGCAAAACTTTAGCTCTGGGAATGTATCCAAGTATAATCAGTCACATAGAGCAATGGAAAGAAACCATACCTTGTTGAGGGAATACCTGGGAACATTATATTGCTTTTAGACACTTCAGTGGTTTGAAAGTATTGAACCAAAATTTTGCTGTTCAGTTTTCACAAGAAATATTGGATGCCAAACAGCTGTTCAGAAACAACATCTTGATGAGTTAATATAAAGGAATCAGAACCATATGGATAAAATCTCCCTTAAAATAAACACAGGTTTTAACATGAAGGGAAAATGTGACTAACAAAATTTGTTTTGCTTCACCCAGAGGTTAAAGTAATTATTGATTAAAAAAAGAAGACAAATAAGAAGGTAGTCCATCTTTCCTAATATTATCAACCAGAATTTGAAAAGAGAATAACCATTCATTATATGGACAGTGAGTCATGAATGTTTCCTTATAATTTATTAAGTCAGTGTTAGTACTAACTCTCCAATTTGATTATAAGCTTCTTAAAGGCAAGGATCTTAAATGCAAATTAAGACAATTTTGAGGTACTATGTCGTATCTCTAAGATTGATAAGATGATAGAAAAAGTAAAGATAAATGTTGCAGGGGATGTGGGAAAACTGGGACACTAATACACTGTTGATGGAGTTGTGAAATGATCCAACTATTTTGGAGAGCAATTTGAACTATGCCCAAAGGGCTATCAAACTGTGCATGACATTTGATCCAACAATATCTCTATTGGGTCTGTATCCCAAAGAGATCATAGAAAAGGGAAAATGACCCACATATGCAAAAATGCTTGTAGCACACTTTTGAAGTGACAATGAAATAGAAATTGAGTGGATGCCCATCAGTTGGGGAATGACTGAATAAGCTAAGGTTTATGAATAAAGTGGAATATTATTGGACTATAAGATACTCTCAGCAGGATGATTTCAGAAAGGCCTGGAATGACTTTCATGAATTTAAGACACTAATTGAAATATTTAGAACCAAGTGAACATTGTACACAGGTGCAACAATATTATGTGATGATCAACTGTGGAGGACTTGTTTCTTTTCAACAATGAGGTGATTCAGGCTAAGTCCAATAGACTTGTCATTGAGAGCCATCTATATAAAGAGAGAGAACCATGGGGACTGAATGTGTATAACAACATTGTATTTTCACCTTTTTTTGTTTGCTTGCTTTTTTTTTCTTTGTCATTTCTTTCTCTTTGATCTGATTTTTCTTGTGCAGTATGGTAAATGTGGAATTATGTTTAGAAGAATTCCACATTAACCTATATTGGATTACTTGCTGTCTAGGGGAGGGGATAGGTGGAAAGAAAGGAAGAAAAAATTGGAACACAAGATTTTGCAAGGGTGAATGTCAAAAGCTATCTTTATGTGTATTTTGAAAAATAAAAAGCTATTATTGTTTAAAAATTAAGAAAAAAGGAAAGGATAATTTCTTAATCATTTTCTTATTCATCACAGCCTTCAGACCATGGCAAAGTGTCTTTGGCCAAGAAGCAAAGCAAAATTTAAGAATGTGGGGAATTATTTTTGCATCAAATCTAATGTTATATGGTAGAAGATGCTGAGACTTCTTTACTACTTTAATTCATTTAAATTTTTTTTCTGGTTATACATGTATATCAACTTTTAAAATAAATTTTTTTTATAAATCATGTTGGGAAAGAAAAATCTGAACAAATGGGGAAAATGATGAAAGAAAAAAAAAACAGACCAAAAAAGTGAACATCCATAGCTCTCTTTCTGGGTGCAGATTGCATTTTTTATCCAAAGTTTATTGGAACCACTGAGAAGAACCAAATGTTTCATAGTTGATCATTACACAGTCCTGCTGTTACTGTGTACAGTGTATTTCTGGTTCTGCTGTTTTGCTTTCATTAGCTCATGTAAACCTTTTCAGGTCTTTCTAAATTCATAATTTTTTATAGAACAATAATATTCCATTACATTCATATATCATAACTTATTCCCCAATTGATAGGCAACTACTCAATTTGGAATTCTTTGTCACCATTAAAAAAACCCTGCTACAAACACTTTTACACATGTGGGTCCTTTTCCCCTCCTTAATGATTTTCTTGAGATACAGACACTGTAGCACCACTGCTGGGTCAAAAGGTATGCACAGTTTGATAGCCATTTGGGCTTAGTTCCAAATTTGTTTTCAGTAGAGTTAGATCATTTCAAAACTCCAACAACAATGCATTAGTGTCCCAGTTCTCCCCCATCCCCTCCAACATGTATTATCTTTTCCTGTCATCTTGGGCAATCTGAGAGGTGTGAGATGGTACTTCAGAGTTGTTTTAATTTGCATTTCTTTAATCAATAGTATTTGAGAACATTTTTTTTCATATGACAATAGATGGCTTTAATTTCAATGTCTGAAAATTGCCTTTGTATTGTTTTTCATTAATTCCCTTGATATTCTTGCTCTTTTGTTCTTCCACTGAATTTAGTTATTTTTTTTTCTAACTGCGTAAAATAGTTTTTGGCAATTTGATTGGCATTACTCTGAAAAGTAGATCAATTTAGGTAGAATTGTCATTTTTAATATATTAGCTCAGGATACTCATGAGCAAATGATCTGACTTTATTTGTGTGAGAAGCGTTTTGTAACTGAGTTCATACAGTTCCCAGGTTTGTCTTGGTAGGTAGACACCCAAATATTTTATTTTGTGTACAGTTATTTTAAATGGAATTTCTTTTTCTATCTCTTACTCCTGGGTTTTGTCAGGAAAACATAGAAATGTTGGTGATTCGTGTGGGTTTATTTTATATCCATCATTTTATTTCATATCTGAAGACCTTTTGAATAGAAAACAAGTAGTCAAGAAAGCTTTGTACTGTTGCCCCCACCACTAAGCACTGAGAAAACTTGAGAAATAATTCAATTTAAATTAAATGAACAAACACAATTTGTTGAACATCTGTTATCAAATGTGACATCCTAGAGTAGAAAGTTCTTAGCCTAAAAAACTTTAAAAAAAGACTGAGGAATAAGAAAAATTGGATGCATTGGGGTTGTGTTCCCAATTTGAGACATTCTATCATACCCAAATAGGACATTCGTGCCACACACTTTAGTAATGGCATGAAACAATTGGAATATTGGGATAACAGACTGAAGAGGACATCCTGAAAAGGCAGGAGATTTGGAGAACTAATATATGGGCTGAAGGAACTAAATATTAAACCTAGAATAAAAAGATTTGTGGAATAGAGGGTATGATGGTAGATTTCAGGTATTTGAGATCAAGTAGAAAAGGGATTCGATTTATTGCTTGATCCTAGTGGACATGATCAAGGATAAGTGATAGAAATTAAAGAAGATTTAGCAATTGAGGAAGAGGAAGAATCAAAGCTCCCTAATAGTAAGAAATGTCTACAAGTGACATGGATTGCTTTAAAATTTAACAACTTTTCACCAGCTGGTCTTCAAGAAAGACTTTTAATATATACTGATATGTTGATTTCTAAAACCCCTTACTTGTCTGATATTCTCTTTACATTATTCTATTCATAAACTATAAATTAGATTAAGTGTTTATAATTTTCCCAATTACTAACTTCAAACCTTCAAATTATATTCATAAACTGGGGTGGAAGTCAGGGACAGGCATATCTCATTATCTTTTCAAACCACATTTTTCAGAAAACCTGTGCTTCATCTCAATAGCCTACTTCTGGCCCAGACTTCAAGTTCATATTTCATCCTACCTGAGATTATTATTGTCTTTTTAAACTAGGCACTCTGAAAAGACTAGAATCTCAAAAATGAAGTTGGGATACGTAAGCCATCACAAAGTCTTTTAAAAATATTTATTTAGTATTTTTTCCAATTACATTTTTGGCTTCTTATCTTTATTTATTTAATATTTTTATTTTCCCAAATTATATGTAAAAGAATTTTGACCTTTTTTATTAAAGCTTTTTATTTACAGAACATATGAGTGATTTTTTCTACATTGACCTTTGAAAAGTTTTTTTTTTGTTCCAAATTTTTCCTCTCCTTCCCCCCCACCCTCACCTGTAGACAACAGGTAGTCTATTAAATATGTTAAATTATACGACAAATCCAATATATGTATACATATCTATACAATTATCTTACTGCACAAGAAAAATCAGATCTAAAAAGAAAAAAAACAACCAATGAAGGAAAACAAAATGCAAGTAAACATTCAGAGAAAGCATTAAAATGCTGTGTTGTGGTTTGAATCACATCATTGTTGAAGAGAACCATGTCTGTCAGAATTGATCATTGTATAATCTTGTTGCTGTGTATAATGATCTCCTGGTTCTGCTCATTTCACTAAGCATCAGTTCATGTAGGTCTCTCCAGGCCTCTCTGAAATCATCTTGTTGATCATTTCTTACAGAACAATAATATTCCATAACATTCATATACCATAATTTGTTCAGCCATTCTCCAATTGAAGGGGATCTATTCAGTTTCCAGGGCTACCACAAACATTTTTGCACATGTGGGTCCCTTTCCCTCCTTTAAGATCTCTTTGGGATATAGGCCCAGTAGAAACACTGCTGGGTCAAAGGGTATGCACAGTTTGATAACTCTTTGAGCATAGTTCCAAATTGCTCTACAGAATGGTTGGATCCGTTCACAGTCCCACCAATAATGTATTAGTGTCCCAGTTTTCCCGCATCCCCTCCAACATTAGTCATTATAATTTCCTGTCATTTTAGCCAATCTGATAGGTAACTCAAAGTTGTCTTAATTTGCATTTCTCTGATCAATAGTGATTTGGAGCACCTTTTCATGTGACTAGAAATAGTTTCAACTTATTCATATGAAAATTGTCTGTTCATATCTTTTGACCATTTATCAGTTGGAGACTGGCTTTAATTCTTATATATTTGAGTCAATTCTCTATATATTTTAGAAATGAGGCCTTTATCAGAACCTTTGAATGTAAAAATGTTTTCCCAGTTTATTGCTTCCCTTCTAACCTTTTCTGCATTCATTTTGTTTGTACAAAACCTTTTTAACTTGATATAGTCAAAATTATCTATTTTTTGATTAATGATGATCTCTAGTTCTTCTTTGGTCACAAATTCCTTCCTCCTCCACAGATCTGAGAGGTAATCCATCCTATGTTCTTCTAAATTTTTTATAATATCATTCTTTATGTCTAAATCATAAATCCATTTCGACCTTATCTTGGTATACGGTGTTAGGTGTGGGTCAATGCCTAGTTTCTTCCATAATAGTTTCTAATTTTCCCAGCAGTTTTTGTCAAATAGTGAGTTTTTATCCCAAAAGCTGGGGTCTTGACCTTTATTTTTAAAACTTTGAGTTCCAAATTAACTTCCTTCCTTGCTACCTCCCTCATTGAGAAGACAAGTAATTTGACATAGGTCATGCATGTATAGTCATATAAAACATATTTCCATATTATTTCTATTATAAAATAAAATATAGACCAAAACAATGCAAGAAAAATAAGGAAATTTTTAAAAAGTATGCTTTGATCTATATTCAGGTTCTGTCAGTTCTTTCTCTGGGGATAGAAAGCATTTTTCATCATAAATCCTTCAGAATTTTCTTTGTTCATTATATGGCTGAGAATAGATCATTGGTATTACTATACATAGGGTTCTCCTGGTTCTATTAATTTTATTTTGCATCAGTTCATGGAAATCTTTTCAGGTTTTGCTGAGAGCATCCTGCTCATCATTTTTTATACCCATCACAATCATATAGCACAACTCAATTGATGGCAATTCTTTACCACTAGAAAAGAGCTGCTATTAATATTTTGTACATATAGATCACTTCCCCATTTAAAAAATCTATTTTGGGGTACAGACCTAATAGTACAGACCTTATTATTGGGTGAAAGGGAATGCATGATATTATAACTCTTTGGGCATAATTATAAGTTGTTCTCTAGAATGGTTGGATCAGTTCACCATGTCATGCACTACCTGCATTTCCCCACATTCCCTCGAATTTGTGTCATTTTCCTTTTCTGTCTTATCAGTCAATCCAATTGGCGTGATGCAATACTTTATAATTCTTTTAATTTGCATTTCTCCAATCAATTTTGAACATTTTGAACAATTTGAACAATTTGATTTTGAACATTTCTTTTTCCCCCACTCTGGCTAAATCTTCCTCCCCCACCCTTACCACTAAAGATAGCTTTGATTACTTCAACTGAATATTGACTGTTCATATCTTTTGATCATTTATCAATTACTGAATATCTCTTATTTTTTCATAAATTTTATTCATTTCTCTTTAAATTTAAGAAACAAGATCTTTATTAGAGAAACTTACTTCCAAAATATTTTCATAGTTATGGTTGCTAACTGTATTTTTCTCCATCCTATTTCCCCCTTATTATATCATCTATGTCCTTTCATCCTGTCCTTCCTTAAAAGGGTTTTGCTTCTGCCTACCACCTCCCACAATCCACCCTCCCTTCTCTCAGTCATCCCCTTCTCTTATCCCCTCTCCTTCTACTTTTCTGTATGTAAGAAAGATATCTGAACTGTATAGATATGTATACATGTATTGTATTTGTCATATAATTTATCCTATCTAGCATGTATTAGATTACCTGTCATCTAGGGGTGGGGGGTGGGGGGAAGGAAAGGAAAAGCTTGGGAAAAAAAAGTTTTTTTGCAAAGGTCAATGTTGAAAGGTCACTCATATGTTTTGTAAATAAAAAGCTTTATATAAAAAAAAGAAAGATATCTGCACCCAAGTGAGCATCACATCACATTTTGTGGATTGTAGTTCAGAAAAAGAACATGGGGCAGAAGCCATTCTCCTTTCCCCCTTTTATATAGTCTTATAGAAAGAAAGAAATTTTTACAAGGGAGAAAAATGAAACTTTGGGTTAGAGGTTTTCACAACATGCTATAGATTCTTGGTCAAGAATGTAGACTGGAATGTAGGACAATTAATTCGCATGGTATACCATTTGCTTTTTAGTATTACAGAATTTTGTTGTTGGGTCATTTCAAGCACTTTTGATTCTCTGTGACTCCATTTGGGATTTTCTTGGCAAATTTAGTGGAATTGTTTTTCATTCCTTCTTCAATTCATTTTACAGATAAGGAACTGTGGCAAACAGGTTTAAGTCACTTGCCCATAGCTAGTAAGAGTCTAAGGCAGGATTTGAGTTCATATTCTTTCAAAGCCAAGGCCAGTGCTCTATCCATTAGGCTCAATAGCCACTTGTTGATAAAGTGGTAGTCAGTTAGTTTGCAAAATGGGATTAAGCCCAAGCATAATTCGTGTCATGGGCAGAGTCAGCTTGGTTTATCTTCTAATGGTATCACTTGGATAGGTTCCTCAAAGCATTCTCACTTATCTAACTAAAACTTGTCTAATTAAAATCATTTCAGTTACATGTGTACTTCACAATTTTCCTCTATCACCTTTATGGAAACTGTAGAACATATTGCATTAAAAATACTGTTGCTCATATTGGGATCTGATTCCTCCCCTCTTCCTCCCACCAAAGGCTTTTGGTACCACCTGCTGCCCAAAAAGACTTAGCAAATTGGACAAATTACATTGTTCATCAATGCAGAATGACATACAAACAGTAAAAACTCCTTTTGTTTATACTGTTAATAACAGATGTTGCTGAGCGACATCACACATGCTGCTTAATATTATCAAAACAATTATTCATTTATTCATCTTTGCTCAGTGTGTGCAAGCTGGCACTATGAATCTTGAGGACATGGCCTTCATGAATGCATAAACAGAAATCATGTCCTAGACAATAAATCATGGCCCAAACCCTCATCACCATTTTCAGTGCTATTTGCCTCTCCTCCTGATAACATTGTTGCTGGCACTGATATGAAGGAAACCCAACTTTACATGCTTTTGGAGAACAAATGAAAATCTTATCACATCCAAGTAAAGTAATATGAAAAGTGACCTTGTCATTTAAATTTCCTGAGATAATGAATGCTAAAAGTAATACCAAATTTCAATACATTTGATTAAGTGGCAATTTTGAGCCAGATGAATAAGTTTCAAATTCCAGCTCTTAAACCTAGTACCTATAGAACTAGGAGTTTTTCCCTTCCCCACTCTACCCTGAATTTCTTCATATGTAAGAGGAGAGATTCTCAGAAGTTAATTTTTAAATTCCCATCAAGCTCCAAATCTTATGCCAAAGAGAGCCAAAGAGAGAGAGAGAGAGAGACCAAAATAAGGAAAGACTGGGTGGTGAGGGGGGAGTGGCATAAAATATTGAGAGTTTATGATTGGCATCATTCTTCATACAATAACCAAATAATGATAAAATATGCAGCAACATTTTTTTAAGATCAATAATATGTTTCACCTTCCAGGACTTGAAAATGAAATAAGAAAATTCTTTTCTTGGTCAAAACTTTGTCCAGGTATTTTCTCCTGTTTAAACATCAAGCAAATAGTTGTTTCAATACCAATGATGTCAGAGATAGTTGTGAGGTTTTTTTCCACTGAATTGGCTGAGCAGATCTATTTTTTTTTGTTCATGCCCTTACTGGAAAAGAGCAGAAATATGGCCTGCACTACATGCCAGTGCAGTGAACATAATATCAGTCAATTAAAATTAAAGCTTTTCAGAAATAGTTTGAGCCAGATGAAGTCATCTCTGCTTTTTTCTCCATCCCTTTTCTTCTGACAAATATTTACCTCTGCACTTGAATCTCAATTTCAGCAGGCATCAAAACAGTTGTAGTCATCTTGCATGTCTTTTTATCTTAAAGTTACTCAGTTCCCATTTGAAATTAGAGAGAGACAGACAGACAGATATATATATATACAGAGACAGAGACAGAGACAAACAGAAACAGAGATAGAGTGACAGAAGAGATAGAGACAGAGACAGAGAGATAAAGAGTCAGAGAAACAGAAACAGAAAGACAGAGAGAGAAGGAAGTAGAGTGAGCATTTATTTTACTATTTGCTAGGCATTATGTTAATTGCTGGGGACATAAATACAAACAAAATGGTTTCCTCAAAGAACTTACATTCTTACAAGGGAAGACAACACATATAAGGGAGCTAGAGGGCTGTATAATTACTGGGACATGATAAAGAGATTGGAAGGTTACATAGAGGCCTACTTGCAGGAAATATAAGCCTAAAAGCCTCACCTATAGAAGTAGGAGATCCAGAAGTATGAGTCCAGGTTTCTGATAGGGTGATCAAAGAGGAAGATCATGGAAAGGAAACTTAAATAGAGTGGATTCCTTCACCATGGAAGTCTTCAGGAAAGGTTAAATGAACCACTTGGCAAAGATGTTGGAGGGGACACTCTTACTCAGTTATAGGTTAGAATAATAGCCTCTGAGACATGGCATTTCTGTGAAATAACCATTCAGTGTTTCCCATCTATATTTGAAAAAGGTAGCAGTTATATGCGAAGGTGAAGAGTAACAGTTTCCTGTAATACTAAAGTATCAACTTAATATAGCAAATACAGAGAAATAGGTATATTTATAAACTTATCACTGGTGTTTTTGAAAATGGAGTTTAATAGGATAGAATCACAGGACAAACTAGGCAATGACTATAGCAATTTAGTTTTTGATAAACCCAAAGACCCCAGCTTCTGGGATAAGTACTCATTATTTGAAAAAAAAACTGCTGAGAAAATTGGAAACTAGTGTGGAAGAAATTAGGGCTTGACCCACATCTAACACCACATACCAAGATAAGATCTAAATGGGTTCATGATCTGGATATAAAGAGTGATATTATAAGTAAATTAGAGGAATGTAATATAGTTTACCTCTCAGACCTATGGAGATGGAATAAATTTATGTCCAAAGAAGAACTAGAACTCTTAATTGAGCACCAGATAGATAACTTTGACTATATTAAGTTAAAAAGTCTTTGTACAAACAAAACCAATGCAGTCAAGATTAGGAGGGAAGCAATAAATTGGAAAATAATCTTTACATTTAAGGGTTCTGATAAAGGTTTCATCTTTAAAATATATAGAGAATTGTCTCATATTTATGAGAATTCAAGCCATTCTCCAATCGATAAATGGTCAAAGGATAAGAACAGACAATTTTCAGAGGATGAAATTAAAACTATTTGTAGTCGTATGAAAAGGTGCTCCAAATCAGTATTGATCAAAGAAATGTGAATTAAGACAACTCTGAGGTACCACTACACACATGTCAGATTGGCAGGAAAATGACAGGAAAAGATACTGATGGATGTTGGAGGGGATGTTGGAAGGCTAAGATACTGATGCATTGTTGGTGGAACTGTGAACGGATCCAGCCATTCTGGAGAGCAATTTGGAGCTATGCTCAAAAACTTATCAAACTGTGCATACCCTTTGACTCAGCAGAATTTCTATTGGGCTTATATCCCAAAGAAATCTTAAAGAAAGGAAAGGGCCCCACATGTGCAAGAATGTTTGTGGCAGCCCTTATTGTAGTGGCTAGAAACTGGAAACTGTATGGATGCCCATCAATTGGAGAATGGCAGAATAAATTATGGTATATGAATATTATGGAATATTATTTTTCAGTAACAAATGACCAGCAGGACAATTGCAGAGAGGCCTGGAGAGACTTGCATGAACTGATGCTGAGTGAAATGAGCAGATCCAGGAGATCATTATACATGGCAACAACAATGCTATATGACAATCAATTGTGATGGACATGGCTTTCTTCAACAATGAAATGTTTCAAACCACTTCCAATTGTTCACTGAAGAAAGCCATATACACCGAGAGAGAGGGATGTGAAATGTGGACCACAACATAACATTTTCATGTTCTCTATTGATGTTTGCTTGCATTGTGTTTCCTTTATCTGATTTTTCTTTCTTGTAGATACAATTTTTCTTGCACAACAATGATAAATGTGGAAATATGTGTACATATATTCCATTTGTCAAGTCTTTTAACATAATTAACATGTAGTGCATATCCTGCCATCTAGGGAAGGAGTGTGGAGTAGGGCTGAAAAATTTGTAACGGAAAGCTTTGTAAGGGTTAAAGTTGAAGAATTACCCATACATATGTTTTGCAAAAAAAAAAAAAAAAAATGGAGTTTAAATGTTCAGGGAATAGAAAGTGTCTTGGAATGGAGAATATGTCAGTTAATATAAATTAATGGAAATTAATGGAATATTAGCAGTTAGTTGTGTGTCAATGTGTCTTTGTGTTTTTGCATATGTGTGTGTTGGTAGGGCAGAATCATTTTTGCATTCTTGATAAATTTAAAGATGTATTTATAAGGTGCACATAGCAGGAAAGGGGAGGATATAAAATGAGTAAATGGTGGTGATAGAAGCTGTCAAGCCCTTTTCATATCTCAAGACATAAGAATGAATGTATTCTGGGGCCCTGTGCTGACATACATAAAATAATTGCATTTTTTAAATTAAAAAATATTTTTTAATTTCACATACACATTTTACTATTCATTTTTTTAAAAATTTTGAATTCCAAATTCTTTACCTCCCTTCTTTAGAGTGGCAAACAATTTGATGTAAGTAATAGATTTGCAGACATGCAAAATTTATTTTCATATTAGACATATTGCAAAAGAGAACACTGACTGAAAAAAAAATATGCTTCAATCTTCATTCACATGCCATCACTTTCTTCTTTGGTGGTGAATAGCATTTTTCATCATAAGTAATTCATGAGAGAAATAAATATCATATGGTTATTAATGTAATCATTGGCTAATAGGGCAAAAAAAGAAATTACAAAAAAATAGTACTTTTCTTCATAGTTGGAGTTGTGAATGGATCCAAACATCTGCAGAACAATTTGTAACTGTGCCCAAAAGGGATATAAACCTACATATAACCTTTGATACAGCAGTATCACTACTATGTATATTAAAGAGAAGGAATAAAAAGAAAAAGGGCCTATATGTATAAGAATAATTATAGCAGATGATTTTGCACTGGCAAAGAACTAAAACTTGAGCCATGATCAGCAAATAAGAAATTGTTAATTAATGTAATGTAAAATAATTAATGTAATAACTGTTTTAAAAAATTGTGATCTACCTCTTTCTTCCTCTTTTAGTCAAGGCCCAACGCCTGAAAAGGTCAGTTGATTAATGAAATTCTCCTAGAACTCAACACACATACTAGTTAATTGGTCAGACTCTCCATCCCACTGGATACCTTATTTCTATTAAAGTATAATAGAATCCAGTCTGGATGAGTCTTTTCTTGGGAGAAGAAGCCTCTCTTCTTAATTCAACTACTAAAGAGTATGCAATCATGTTCAGGATGGAGAAAATGATATAGAAGTCTGAATGAAAATGGCTTTCCCTGCCCAGATGCCTTGAGGCTGCTAAGTCTCAAAATCCAATCAAGTTCTCCACAGAAAGACCTGAAGATTAAACATCCTAATTAAATGTTCACCAATCAGGGTTGAATTTCACTTGTCAGGTGAAATGCTCTTTTAGAAATAATTTAAGCAATTTCATCCTTGATATCTTCAGTTAAAAAGAGAAACCACTGACCATTAATGTATTGATTGCTGGTTAGCTTAATTAATAAATTGATTATTAATTACCCAGAAACTCTGTCTGTTAGGGTTTTCATTCATTTCATTCAGAATTGTCTTGGATCATTGTATTGCTAATTGCCATTCATAGATTTCAACATAACATTATTGTTAGTGTGTACAATATTTTCTTGGTTTCACTCATTTTATTTTGCATCATTTTTTCCTGAAACTACCCTGCTTATTATTTATTATAATACAATTGTACCCTACCCAATCAAATACCCAATATTGTTTAGACATTTCTTATTTGCTGGTCATGGCTCAAGCTTTAGTTCTTTGCCAGCGCAAAATCATCTGCTATAATTATTCTTATACATATAGACCATTTTTCTTTTTATTCCTTCTTTTTAGGATACATAGTAGTGATACTGCTGGATCAAAGGTTATATGTAGGTTTATATCCCTTTTGGGCATAGTTCCAAATTGCTCGGCATTTGTTTGGATCCATTCACAACTCCAACTATGAAGTAAAGTATCATTTTTTTGTAATTTCCTTTTTTTGCTCTATTAGGCAATCTGAATGTCAGCATTTTGAAGTATAGGATGATAACCTGACAGACATCTGAAATATGGTAAGGATGAGACCTGGGACTCTAATGCTTGTTTCTTCTGTCATTTGGTCCAGAGTGCTATACATTAAGCCAATGTACTTCTTCAAAAATCTATGTAATTTGATAAAAGGGAATGGATTCCTTTCAGCCTCCCAGCTGAATTATCCCAGCATTTCCCCCTAAACAAATCTGAAATAATACCTGAGAAAATAGAATGAATTGGAGTGATTATGACAGCAAGTGCTTAATTGTGGGAATTCAATGAACTACACTGACTCTATCTTGCGATACAAATCTAAAGCTAGCTTAGTTCTCTTTCTATTCAATTATGGGTCTAGTCCAATTTCTGTCCTGTGAGAAAATTTTATTCAATTGTGATAATTGGAAGCAAACTTTATTGTATTGTTTGAACATAGCCCTGCTTGGTTGGGAAACTGGACCACCTCTAACTGCTGCTTAGAGACTTTAAATAAGGGCCTAGTTTAAGTCAGGCCCAAATATTGTTGCAAGAAATTTTCTCACAATTGTAAATTACTTTTTTTTAAGGTGGAACAGTAATTTTATGATAGAAAGTGATAAGAAATAAATTTCCAATAAACCAACAGTTTAGAATTAGATTGTTGATATTAGTTTTCATTTTTAATTTTTAATATTTAATTCAATATTTATAAAGTCCCTACTACATGCTAAATAGGTAGTGTATTCTTTTTTCTTTATAAAGCTTTGTATTTACAAAACATATGAGTGATTTTTCTACACTGACCTTTGCAAAAACCTTTTTTTTCCAAGCTTTTCCCCTTCTTCTCCCCACCCCCCACTCCTAGATGACAGGTAATCTAATACATGCTAAATAGGATAAATTATATGACAAGTACAATACATGTATACATATCTATACAGTTATCTTACTGCACAAGAAACATCAGATCTTAGAAGGAGAAGAAAAAACAACCTAAGAAGGAAAACAAAATGCATGGAAATATTCATAGAAAGCTGTAAAATGCTGTGTTGTGGTCCACACTCAGTTCCCACAGGCCTCTCTCTGGATGTATATGACTATCTTCATCGTTGAACAACTGTTTTGAATCACATCATTGTTGAAGAGAACCATGTCCATCAAAATTGATCATCGTATAGTCTTGTTGCTGTGTATAATGTTCTCCTGGTTCTGCTGATTTCACTCAGTATCAGTTCGTGCAAGTCTCTCCAGGCCTCTCTGAAATCCTCCTGTTGGTCGTTTCTTACAGAGCAATAATATTCCATAACATTCATATACCATAATTTATTCAGCCATTCTCCAATTGATGGGCATCCTTTCAATTTCCAGTTTCTTGCCACTACAAAAAGGGCTGCCACAAACATTTTTGCACATGTGGGTCCCTTTCCCTCCTTTAAAATCTCTTTGGGATATAGGCCCAGTAGAAACACTGCTGGGTCAAAGGGTATGCACAGTTTGATAACTTTTTGAGCACAGTTCCAAATTGCTCTCCAGAATGGTTGGATCCATTCACAATTCCACCAACAAAGTATCAGTGTCCCAGTTTTCCCACATCCCCTCCAACAATTATCATTATCATTTCCTGTCATTTTAGACAATCTGACAGGTGTGTAGTGGTATCTCAGAGTTGTCTTAATTTGCATTTCTCTGATCAATAGAGACTTGGAGCACCTTTTCATGTGACCAGAAATAGTTTCAATTTCTTCTTCTGAAAATTGTCTGTTGATATCTTTTAACCATTTATCCATTGGAGAATGGCTTGAATTCTTATATATTTGAGTCAATTCTCGATATATTTTAGAAATGAGGCCTTTATCAGAACCTTTGGATGTAAAAATATTTTCCCAGTTTACTGCTACCCTTCTAATCTTGTCTCCATTCATTTTGTTTGTACAAAAACTTTTTAACTTGATATAGTCAAACTTACCTATTTTGTGATTAATGATGACCTCTACTTCTTCTTTGGTCACAAATTCCTTCCCCCTCCACAGGTCTGAGAGGTAAACCATCCTACATTGTTCTAATTTGCTTATAATATCATTCTTTATGCCTAGATCATGAATCCATTTTGACCCTATCTTGGTATATGGCGTTAGGTATGGGTCAATGCCTAATTTCTTCCATACTAGTTTCCAATTATCCCAGCAGTTTTTGTCAAATAGTGAGTTTTTATCCCAAAAACTGGGGTCTTTGGGTTTATCAAACACTAGATTACTATTGTCATTGAGTATTTTGTCCTGTGAACCCAACCTATTCCACTGATCCACTACTCTATTTCTTATCCAGTACCAAATGGTTTTGGTTGACCACTGCTTTATAATATAGTTTTAGATCTGGTGCAGCTAGGCCACCCTCATTTGCATTTTTTCATTAATTCCCTTAAAATTCTTGACCTTTTGTTTTTCCATATGAATTTTGTTGTTATTTTTTCTAGGTTAGTTAAATAATCTCTTGGGAGTTTGATTGGTATAGCACTAAATAGATAGATTAGTTTAGGTAGTATTGTCATCTTTATTATATTCGCTTGACCTATCCAAGAGCACTTGACGTTTTTCCAATTGTTCAGATCTGACTTTATTTGTGTGCAGAGTGTTTGGTAGTTTAGCTCATATAGATCCTGACTTTCCCTTGGCAGATATATTCCCAAATATTTTTTACTATCGATAGTTATGTTGAATGGAATTTCTCTTTGTATCTCTTGCTGTTGCATTTTGTTGGTGATGTATAAAAATGCTGATGATTTATGTGAATTTATTTTGTATCCTGCAACTTTGCTAAAGTTGTGGATTAATTCTAATAGTTTTTTGGTTGATTCTCTAGGGTTCTGTAAGTAGACCATCATATCACCTGCAAAGGGTGATAATTTGGTTTCCTCATGACCTACTCTAATTCCTTTAATCTCTTTTTCTTGTCTTATTGCCAAGGCTAGCATTTCTAATACAATATTGAATAGTAATGGTGATAGTGGGCAACCTTGTTTCACCCCTGATCTTATTGGGAATGGTTCCAGTTTATCACCATTACATATGGTGCTAGCTGATGGTTTTAAATAGATCCTACCGACTATTTTAAGGAAAAGTCCATTAATTCCTATACTCTCTAATGTTTTTAATAGGAATGGATGTTGGATTTTATCACATGTTTTTTATGCATCCTTTGAGATTATCATATGTTTTTTGTTAATTTGGTTATTAATATAGTCAATTATGTTAATAGTTTTCCTAATATTGAACCATGCCTGCATTCCTGGTATAAATCCTACTTGGTCATGGTGTATTATTCTGGGAATGATTTTCTGTAATCTCTTTGCTAATATCTTATTTAAGATTTTTGCATCAATATTCATTAAGGAGATTGGTCTATAATTTTCTTTCTCTGTTTTTATTTTACCTGGTTTAGGTATCAGTACCATGTCTGTATCATAAAAGGAGTTTGGTAGGAGTCCTTCATTCCCTATTTTTTCGAATAGTTTATATGATATTGGAGTTAACTGTTTTTTAAATGTTTGGTAGAATTCACATGTAAATCCATCTGGTCCTGGGGATTTTTTCTTGGGGAGTTGATTAATGACTTGTTCTATTTTTTTTTCTAAAATGGGACTATTTAAGTAATTTATTTCCTCTTCTTTTAATCTGGGCAATCTATATTTTTATAGATATTCCTCCATTTCACTTAGGTTATCGAATTTATTGGCATAAAGTTGGGCAAAGTAACACCTGATTATTGCTCTAATTTCCTCTTCATTGGTGGAAAGTTCTCCCTTTTCATTTTTGAGACTAACAATTTGATTTTCCTCTTTCATTTTTCTAATTAAATTAACTAGAGGTTTATCTATTTTGTTGGTTTTTTCATAAAACCAACTTTTAGTTTTATTTATTAATTCAATAGTTTTTTTACTTTCAATTTTACTAATCTCTCCTTTTATTTTTAGGATTTCAAGTTTGGTATTTGATTGGGGGTTTTTAATTTGTTCTTTCTCTAGCTTTTTTAGTTGCAAGCCCAATTCATTGATTTTCTCTTTTTCTATTTTATGCAAATAAGCATCTAGAGATATAAAATTT
>JAJPUD010022595.1:0-13462 GCA_023553655.1 Myrmecobius fasciatus | reverse complement strand
TTTAATTACAGAGAAAATATGCAAACAACTTTGTACAAAGAAATATAAACAAGACAAATTAGAATTGCTCAACAAAAGAAAGGCATTAGAGGTAAGCAAGCTTGGGGAAAAAATTCCTGTAGAAGGTATGACTTTAATTGGGATTTGGGAAAGAAAACAGGGAAACCAGGAGCTAGTGATAAGGAGGAAGAAAATAGATCCTAAGCATGGAGGACAGCTAGTTAAAATACTCAAGAGTAAAAGGATGGAAGGTCTTAGTAAAAGAATAGCAAAAGAGCAACTATTTCTCTATCAAAAAGGAGGTAGGGGTAATAGGATAGTAAAAGATTGGAAATATGAGGGAATAGATTGTGGAGGGTTTTTGAAAAGCAAACAGAGTTTTATATTTAATCCTAGAGTTGATTAGAAGGGACTTGCTTTTGTTTTTGTTTTTGTTTTTAGTAAGAGAGAGGGATGACATAGGCAGAACAGGTCTAGGAAGATCTATTGCTGAATAGACAACAGTCTTGAGTGATTTGTAACAGGTAGTCCAATCAGCAAGCACTGCAAAAAGTTCAGGCATGGAGGAATGAGGCAGTGACAATGTCAGAAAGGTATTGCAAAGGCCAAATCAATAGGCAAGATTAGAGAAGATGATAAATAGGTGGGGATATTAGAGAATGAGTTAGTTCCTTTGACTCACATCATAAGGAAGATCTGAGGTCTACTTCATTAGAAAGGGCTATGGACTCTTTAATCAGAGTGTCATTGTCTCAAAGCTCTGCCTTAATGGGAATTTTTTGTTTTGTTTTTGCAGATTAGACAATGTTGAAAGTCCTCAGAGTAGTCATTGTTCTTTCTATTTATGGTATAGTCACTATACATATTTTTTCTTGATTATGTTCACTTCATTTGTCTTCCAATGTGTCCCTTTTCTCACTGTATTTGTCAATTCTTATAAAAAAGCAAGATCTTACTATAAGTATGTATTATTTATTTATACAAACATATGTATTTAACAATTGACCAATGAATGGGAATGTACTTCATTTCCTATAACTAAAATGATTCTATAAATGTATTTATGGAAATGGAGATTTTCTTCTTATTAATGACTGTCTTTGGGTATATGCCTAGTAATGCCATCTTTTGATGAAAGAGTATACATATTTCAGTCAATTTATTTATATATCAAGTAGTTTTCTAATACAATTGAACTGATTCTCAGCAATACTAACCATGCACTAATGTGCCTGTCTTCCTACAATCCCTTTCATCATTAACTGATTTTTTTGTCATCTTTGACTATTTGCTGGATGTGGATGTTTGTATAAATACATGTCTATGTATAATATCAAATCCTTATCTGAGAATTTTGATAAAAATATTTTCCCATTCAATTACTTCCCTTCTGTTGCTACATACATACATGTCTAAACAGAAGTTTTTCAATTTTATGGAATGAAAAATATCTAAATGGCTTTTGGTAATTGTCTATCACTTTTTTAATCAATAATATATATTCTGCTAAAAGCTGTGCAAGTCATTATATTTGTTTTTTTCCTCATTTTTGAGATGTGATATAAAATTTTTAGGTAAAGTATCAGTTTTGAATTTATTATGGAATATTTGTAAGGTGGTGATACATACTTAATATCTGTCAGACTGGTTCCCCTCCAAAAATTTCATCAAATAGGCAGTTTTCCCCTAGATAATTTATATTTTCTGCTTTATTGAAAAGTGAGTTATTGAGTTCTGTTGTTTCTGATTCTTTTCTTGTCTATTCTATTAATCTGTTTTCCTGTTTTTTTTTAAATCAATGTGAAATGATTTTGATGACCCCTGCTTTATAATCTCTTTTAGAAATCTGAAAGTTTTATTTCCCTTTATGTTTTTGATCTTTTGTTTCTCCAAATGAATTTCATAATCATTTTCTAATGTTCTGTAAGGAATCTCTTTGATGGTTTGATTGGCCTAGCATTAAACTGTAAATTAATTTGGTAGCATTTTCATTTTCATTGTATTTCAAAAACCTCGTAATGAATACTGAATATAATGGAAACTATACACATATTTTGGGTGCTTTGGTAGATTGATCCACAGATTTTTAAAATACTTTATAATTATTATGCATAGTGTTTTCCTCTCTATTATAACTTCAACAAATAATGTTGATTTTTATGGGTTTATTTTATAGTCTGAAATTTATTAAAAGTATTAATTATCTCAGTTATCTTTGTTGACCTCTTGGATTTTCTAAATAAATCACTATATTACCAACAAATAAGTATAGTTTTATTTTTTCTTTACCTTTATTTTTTTCACTTGTCTTATTGTTATTATTAACATTTCTAAAACTATATCAATAATAATGGAAATAATTAGTTCCTTGCTTTATTACTGTTTAATGAGGTAACTTTTTAGTATATTCCCATTTTATACAAAATTTGCTTTTATTTTAGATGTTTTGTAGAGTATTTAGCCAAGCAGCCAAAATCTCTATATTATCTAAACATATATAAAGGACAGTATAAGACACCCATTGGTAAACTAGCATTACAATAATGTTTTTGGAATAGGTACTATGAGCATCATTATGTTCATTTATTGTTAAAGCTTATAGATGGTTAAAAACTTTTTTTTGGTTAATAGCTTGATTAGACAGATAATTTTTAATGCAGGTTTTCTGACACTGTATGTAGATTACTTCTCATTCTTTCTCTTCTACATGAATTTTTTTCCTAATTTCTCATTTGTAAATCAATTTTGGTAGCATTCTTATTAAAATGAAAATAAATCTATTAATGCCTCCCATCCCCTAAAAATATTTTGTGCATACATTTGCATATGGGCATGTGTCTTCTTTGATGCACTCCCCAGAATAACATAACTGAGATTTGAAACAGACTTTTGTGATCACCTAATCAAGACCCCTTTCTTCTTTAAAAAAAAAAAAAGAAAAACTGAGACCTTAGAAAAGTCAATTCCATCTGGCCAACATCACACAACCATTAAGTGACCTAGTATTGACTAGAATTCAGTTGTCCTAATTCTCAGAACCTCATTCTTTTTTTTTTCTATCAGTCACTGAGTGAACAACCATTTATAAATCATTGGTATGTACCAGTTGGGTGTTATATGCTAAAAATACAAAAATGTAGAAAAAAAGCTTACAGTCTAACATGGAAGGCAACAAATAAATATAAAAATAAATATAGAAAAAAAATTTAAATACAAAAAATAGAATGTAGGTTAAAGTAAGTAAGCTAATTAGGGAGAGATAGCAGTAGATTTTGATGGAATGCTAAAAGGCTTCATTTTAAAATT
Source organism: Myrmecobius fasciatus (assembly GCA_023553655.1). NCBI lineage: Eukaryota > Metazoa > Chordata > Mammalia > Dasyuromorphia > Myrmecobiidae > Myrmecobius > Myrmecobius fasciatus. The sequence goes on along the minus strand of JAJPUD010022595.1, from coordinate 10,156 downwards.
GGTGTTTGAGCTAAATCCTGAAATAACAGAGTGATCCTGTGAGGAAGACATTAGGAAGGACTTGATTCTGGCTATGGAGATGGCCAATGCAAAGATACACAAATGGAAGGTGTGCAATATGGTCTCAAGGAACAGAGAGAGGAAAATGTTGCAGGAAGGCAGAGTGCAAGACAGATAATAATGTATACTTTGAAAAACAGGTTGATAGCATTATATCATTCTGTATATCTCATGTTCTTCATAGAGTGTTTCCAAGTTCATAGGAACAAAGAGTTAGAGCTGATAGAGAACCTAGAAGAAGCAACATAGGCTAGTGGATAGAACCCCGACATTGAAGTCAAGAAGACAGATTCAAATTCAAGCTCTAGCACATAATAGCTCTCTAATGCTAGGCAAATTGTGTAACTTCTCAGTTCTACCCAGCAATGCTTTAATAAGGTTTAAAAAAAAAGATTCAAATATTCATTGCTTAACTGATGAAATCACAGATGTGTGTGTGTGTGTGTGTGTGTGTGTGTGTGTGTGTGTGTACAAGAAAGAGGGGAAGAACCTAGTCAATTGGAAAAACATTAAGTGCTCATGGGTAGGCCGAGGGAATATAATAAAAATGACAATACTACCCAAACTAATTTACTTATTTAGTGCCATACCAATCAAACTCCCAAGAAATTATTTTACAGATCTAGAAAAAATAGTAGCAAAGTTCATTTGGAATAACAAAAGGTCAAGGATTTCGAGGGAATTAATGAAATAAAAGACAGATGAAGGTGGCCTTGCTGTACCAGATCTAAAACTATATTATAAAGCAGTGGTCATCAAAACCATTTGGTACTGGCTGAGAAATAGAGCAGTCGATCAGTGGCATAGGATAGGATATCAGGACAAGCTAGGTGATAATGTTAGCAATTTAGTATTTGATAAACCCAAAGACCCCAGCTTTTGGGAGAAGTACTCACTATTCGGCAAAAAACTGCTGGGATAATTGGAAACTAGTGTGGAAGAAATTAAGGCTGGACCCACACCTAACACCACATACCAAGATAAGATCTAAATGGGTTCATGATCTAGATATAAAGAGTGATGTTATAACCAAATTAGAGGAACATGGGATAGTTTACCTCTCAGATCTTTAGAGATGGAATAAATTTATGTCCAGGGAAGTTCTGGAACTCTTAATTGAACACCAGATAGATAATTTTGATTATATTAAGTTAAAAAGTTTCTGTACTAAAAAAACTAATGCAGACAAGATTAGGAGGGAAGCATTAAATTGGGTAATCATCTTTACATTTAAGAGTTCTGAAAAAGGTCTCATCTCTAAGATATATAGACAATTGTCTCACATTTATAAAAATTCAAGCCATTCTCCAATTGATAAATGGTCAAAGGATATGAACAGACAATTTTCAGATGATGAAATTAAAAGTATTTATAATCATATGAAAAGGTGCTCCAAATCACTATTGATCAGAGAAATGCAAATTAAGACAACTCTGAGATACCACTGCACACCTGTCAGATTGGCTAAAATGACAGGAAAAGATAACGATGAATGTTGGAGGGGATGTGGGAAAACTGGGACACTGATGCATTGTTGGTGGAACTGTGAACAGATTCAACCATTCTGGAGAGAAATTTGGAGCTATGCTCAAAAAGTTATCATACTATGCATACCCTTTGACCCAGCAGTGTTTCTATTGGGCTTATATCCCAAAGAAATCATAAAAGAAGGAAAGGGCCCCACCTGTGCAAGAATGTTTGTAGCAGCCCTTTTTGTGGTGGCTAGAAACTGGAAATTGAAGGGATGCCCATCAATTGGAGAGTGGCTGAATAAATTATGGTATATGAATGTTATAGAATATTATTGCTCTGTAAGAAACGGCCAACAGGACGATTTCAGAGAGACTTGGAGAGACTTGCATGAACTGATGCTGAGTGAAATGAGCAGAACCAGGAGATCATTATATATGGCAACAACAGTCCTATATGAGGATCAGTTCTAATGGACATGACTCTCTTCAACAATGAAATGCTTCAAACCAATTACAATTGTACAGTGAAGAAAGGCATATGCACCCAGAGAGAGGGATGTGAAATGTGGCCCACAACATAACATTTTCATGTTCTCTATTGATGTTTACTTACATTGTATTTCTTTGATCGGATTATTCTCTCTTATAGATATGATTTCTCCTGAACAAAAAAATGATGTGTGGCAATAACTATACATATATTCGATTTAAGTATTCTAACATAATTATCATGTAGTGGATATCCTGCTATCTAGGGGAGCGGTGGGAGTAGGGGGGAAAATTTGTAACAGAAAGCTTTGTAACGGTTAATGTTTAGGAATTACCCATACATATGTCTTGCAAATAAAAAGTATTAATAAAATAAAAAAATAAAAAAAAACATTTAAAAAAAAGAAAGAGGGGAAGAGGGATAAAGGGAGAATAAGCCAGGGCCAAAGAGAATACCCCCCCACCATGTCAAAATTCAAGAAACAGAGTTCCCAAAGAGCTAAGTTATTTTCTCAAGGTCACATAGGTAATAAGAAAAAGAGTATTTAATTGCAAGTGATCTAACAATAAATGTAAAGTCTTTCATTCTACAACAGATTATTTGATAGTTCAGATAGTTAAAATCAAGAAAAGAGACCCAGGAAGTTCATGGTAATGGTTAGAAAAAATAGTAAGTCCCATCACAGTTTCAAGTATAAGCTTTCTGAGATTGGAAACAAGAATTTTAGACTCTATTGTCCTAATCAATGGATCCATTCTTGGAAGCCATATGAACTACATCTCTTAGCTCTATTTCCCCCAACCCCACCCCACCTTATTTCCTGGGTTTGCTGTAAAAGCATTATATGGAAAGAGTGATTTATTTGCTTCCCCTTTATGGGAAAATTTGCCAACCTGGCTTCTGGGTAATTTCCCCCATTCTACTCACTGGGGCCACGTGCTGTGCTGTCCAGGCTAGATAAAAACATGGGAGGCTCTCTTTGTGTTATATTTATCGAATGAGTGAGAAATAAATTGAGTTCTAAGAACAGCAAATGAATGGCTTCAAGGTGTGTTGGTTTATCATAATATGCAAACTCTCTTTCCACCAGAACCTCAGCCATTATGCACAGCAGAATTTTCTCAGTTAAAACTGGAGAGAGGCATCTTGCAGAGTAGCTGAGCTTTAAGAAAAAAACATTCTACTGGCCCCCTGGAGCCTGTTAACACATTCCTGCTGTCTTTTCATTACAGCTTCCTCCATTGCACCCGAATCCCTGAACGCTACATTTTTAAATGTCATTAAAAAAATTAACGATGCTCGACTTGGGGGGAAAAGGCAGAAAACTAAAAAGAAAAAAAACTGAAAAAAGAGACCTATTCTTATAAAAAGTGGAGAAAGTAATTTGGTGCTCTGGAGTTTGCAGAATGATTACTTTTTCAAGTAGCATTTTGTAAAGCATAGAAGAGCAGAGGATAATGAAGAGGTTGGAAGGGACAAAGTATGTCTGAAAGAATGGTCCAGTGCAGAAATATAGAGTCCTTAGTAGAAAGAGAAGACAGGAGTATAGGAAAAAAACAAAAAAAGCAAAAAACTTCATTTCAAAAAATGGGGGAGAGCAGATGTCCTCAAATCTCTGTTCTCTTCTCCTCCCCTTCTTTTTTCCTTTTGTCCTCTATCCTTTCCTTCTCTACTTTCCCCTCCCATCATCCATATTCCTTTGTTTTCTCCACTCTATCAGTTATCTCATCAATTCTTCTGGATTCAGTTTACAACTCTATGAAAAAAGCACAGTTTCCAACTACGTAAACGATCCTCCAATTTCATATCTAGCCATAGTCTCTTTATTAATCTGCAGTCTGACTTCACCAGTTGCTTAAAGAATATTCATTTCTGTCCAAAAAAACCTCATTTTCTTCTTCCCATCCTCACTTCCTAATTTCCCTATTTATGTCCCTTTTCCTCCACTCATCCCATTTCAGGTACTCCTCACTTTTTACTTGGACTTTTGTGACAGTGTCCTCTTTGATTTTGAACTTTCTGTTCCCCATCTTCTGTCTTTGATCTCTTTGTTACTCCAATCTTTTTTCCCTTTCTGATTCATATTCTGCATAGCTGACAAAGTTATATACCTAAAGCATGGCTGTAATTATCACTCCCCAGCTCAAGGAACTCCACTGGCTTTCTATTGACTTCAGGATGAAATATAAACTCATTTGTTTGACATTTTAAGCACTTTACAATCAAGATCCAGCCTATTTTATCCTTTCCAGTCTATTATTTCTCCCCTTCAGGCACTGTTCAATATAATTCAACTGGCCCACTCATCTTTTACACATGAAATTCCATCTCTTATATATGTACCTTTGCATAGGTTAACCCCTATGGTCTAGCTTCATTTCTACTGAGTGGAATACATAGGTATCTCCAAAGATCAGTTTCTCTGAGCACTTTCTGAAGAGACCAGCTACTAGTTGTTCCCTAGACTTTGAAATTACATTTTATTTACTTTAAATATACTGTATATCTACTTAGGTATGTTTGTATATACTGTTTCCCAAAATGGAATGTAAGTTCTCTGAGAACAGGAAATGTTTCATACGTAAAAAATAGTAGATCCTAACAGATAAATGTTCATTGAATGTCCATAAGCATTCTTTGGTTTACTGCATCCTTCAGGGAAGTCCACTATCATCCCTTCAACTTTCATTCCTGTATTTTTCTACTTTATTGCCAAATATCTAGAAGGAAACTGACTTCTCTCCAATTCAGTAATGAAGGAGAAATATCCTATATCATCTCTGAAAATCCGTATTCCAGCTGCCACACACATTTGAGTCTCAGGATCTGAAGCAAGGCTCTATTCTTCCTTAAAAAATGTAGAGGTATTTCTGGGGAATTAGAGAGGATTCCCTAATGTCATTGGCTTTGGTCCTACTTCATGTATTGTCCTCAGTATTATCAACTGGGAATATTTTAGATAATCAACCGTAGGTAACTTTTAGAAAGACATATAAGTTAAGACAATAAGTATGGTTATTACAAAATATATCCCCCAAAGTCTGTGACATTCTGTCTTACAGTAAGTATAGAATCCAGGGGAGAGAAGATTCATGCATAGAGAGCATATGTGCAAAAGGGTAAATCAGTTCCTAGCTCTAACTAGCTTTAAAAAAATCTTCATATAGACTTCAAGGTGATAAATGTCACTAATGTTCTTTAAATGAAAGTAATGACTGAAACTTGAAGATAAATAAGGAAGGCCCAAGCATCTTCCTACTAAGGCATCTCAAATTATCCCTAGTGGACAAGAGGACATTGGCTTCCTGGTTTGTACAGTAGTACTCTTTATTTTTGCATACTGAAGGGTTAAAATGGTGTAAGTGCTAATATCTTAATAGTCCCTTGACCTCACACAATGGGCCTAACATCATAATTACTTGACTCCCTACTTGAGTAAACTTTTTCCAGCCTTGATCTGTAACCAAACTCTTTCCCATTAATTCATCTCCCAAAATGATAAACCTATAATCTTATGCCATGGACCTCAAGAAATTTTTCCTTTTTTAAAAGTTAAGTATTATACACTATATTGTTATCAATACCCAAATTAACTATAAAGCACATATGAAGAAAGAGGCTGTCTTTATCCAGAGAAAGAGCTGACAAATAGAAGTATGTACAGAATAATTTTACATATATATCTATGTGTGCCTAATGGAGCCATCTCTGAAATGTGAAAAGAAAGAAATACAGACAGAGAATTTACATAACTTTGTTGTGTATTTAAAAGAAATAAAAGGTTGTACATAGTGAATTTATAGTTTCATGCATAATCCCCTTTTTATTTTATTATGTTATACAAATGCTTATTTTATTCCATAAATTAAAAGAAAAAAATTAAGTCAAGCATTATACATTAATCTATATGAACAATCAATATTAGCTGTTGCTTGAAGCTGTGCTCATCGTCCTTTCATAAATATTTGAAAGTGGAGAACTAGGATAGTGTAATGGAAAAAGGAATAGATTTGGAGTCAGAGGTCATGAAGGTGAATTCTAGAATTGCTTCTTACAAACCTTATAAGCTTGAGCAACTCAATTAAGTCTCTGGGACTCACTTTCTACATTCGTAAAATGAGAAGTTTTGGTTAAATGATGTGGTTAGTTTTAAAGGTGCTTTACAGCTCAAAGTACATAATTTCATAATCTTCAGTCATTATTACTTGCAAATATGAAGAAAATGAAAGAGTGAGATTAATATGAAGGGGAAAGAAAGGAGAAGGGAATGAAAATCATACTTAACTTACCATTTGTTAAATTTATTTAGTCAGTTTTTATTAAAAGGCACTTTTGATTATTATCAGATCTTTGCAATCTTGCCATTAATTTTCCAAAATTATGATTTAACAATTATCTTATTGTTAGTAATTATAGATCTATCTCTGTGCTCTGTGATGCCCTATGTCTTTATAATTTCTATCTAAGTCCAGATACGGGCTCATCCCAGACCCTGCTAATAAGCTAACCTCTAGACCAAAAGATTTAAGTACACACATCTCAGCATTAAATTAGCCTTGGTGCTATACCTTGTATTCCACTTGTAGTAAATAAATCTTGGGAGCTTATTTGAAGAAAAGGTCTTGCTTTGCTTTCTCTAAGGAATTATTAATCCACTCCCAAACCTATGACCCAATGAGAAAGTTCTCAATACCAGTTTCAAAATACACTCTGGACAAAATTGACTCCTTGTTTAGACTACTTACTCTCTGTTACTAGAATCTCTCTTTTCCCTTATTGTTTAGTAATTTTTCAGTTTTTCCAACTTCTTGATCCCATTTGGGGTTTTCTTAGCAAAGACACTAAAGCAATCTGCCATTTCCTTCTTCAGCTTATTTTTCACATGAGAAAACTGAGGCAAAGAAGGTTAACTGGCTTTCCTAGGGTCACATGGCTACTAAGTGTCTGAGACCAAATTTGAACTCATAAAGATGAATTTTTCTAATTCCATACATATTACTGTTGTAGCATCTGCTAAAACATCTATTATTTGCTCCCTACCAGACCTTTATAATATCAACCATCTATCTGGATTTATTACTTGCTACTAAGACCAACTGTGGTTATTATAATGCTCTGCCTAATATCTAGATCCTAACTATTTATCTATGTACTTTCTGAAGAATGTAAGTTCTTTCAAAAATAAGACCATTTCACTTTTATCTTTATATTTACTGTGGTCCCTGAACACATGGTAGGCACTTAATGAATGTTTATTTTATTGTAATGAAGCGACTGATCTTTGATTCCAAAAGTTCATCTCAACTTTCCTCTCATTTTGATATTTTCTCCTCCTACTGATCCCAGTCTTATAAAGATAAGAAAACTAAATGATGTAGAAACCTTCATCACATCTTACTTACAGTTTCCCATGAAAACTGAACACAGTTGGGAGAAAAGAGAGAATATCATAAACACATCACTTTAGATCTCGAAGAAACTGCAGAAATTATTTAATTCAATTCTCTCATATAACAAATAAAAAAATTGAGTTCCAGGAAATATTGCATTTTAATTGGCCCCATAGTTTTTCTTTTTCCCCCTCAATGAGACTTGATAAATGTATTATACCTGTAAGTATATAACACATAATATAATTATGCATTATATTATATTTATTATACTATACTAATATTATCTAATGTCATGAAATATGTAATAAATTTGAGTACACACTCAATTATAGTACAAGTAAATAGTATACAATATATGTTTATAATGTTATGAACACAAAACATGCAGTAAAGGCCTTTTTGTTATATTGATGTGAATATTGAATGTGAATATTAAATACATATCCATTTGACTAAATCATCTTCTATTTCTACAAAAAAGTACTTCATGGTTTTATTTCTCTAAATCTTATAGGCATCTTCCAGCATTTTTGCATACTTTAAATGAAATGTATCTTGCTAGTTCTTTGTAATTTTTTTGTACATAAATGATGTGTGTGTGTGTGTGTGTAATTGTTTTCCATCTAAATACTTTTCATAGGATATTTTGCCATTTTGGGCTTTGCTTCTATTCTGGTATTTACTAAGTACATAATTATTTACTTAGCAAATGAAGTGAGCCTTTCTCATCGTTTATATGTAAAATATAAATATCTTAATATTATAACTAATTTTTTTCAGAACTATGTCAAATAAAAGTTGTAATTTATGATCATTATTTTCATCTGTTGTTACTTGAAAAGCTTCTAGTGTTTATTGCAAATTATGCTCACTCTTGGTGTAAGAAATATGATTTTGGTTATATTAAGGAAAGGAACATCTACAAATACAATATTTAGTATTTTACCATAAATGTATATGGCATTTTATCAAACTTAATTTTATTGCCTTTACTTACATATATAAATATTGCCACTAATGCTCTATTAAAGCATAGACATATTATCTTTAATGGTTTAATATATGGCCATATGGAAGAAATTCATTGAAGAAACTAAGAATGGCCTGATTAGTTAAAAAAAAATTCAACTTTTGGGTCAAAGAAAACCTTTTAAAAATAATCTTAACAAAAAAAGATCAAGAGTTAGTAGGACCAATACACAAAACTTAGGGAGATAATAAAGTTATAGAACTATTAAAAATTAATAAGTACATTCAAAGATAAACTATTGTTAACTAATTACTTCCATAATATTTAGATGAATTTTAAATAATAAATAAATTAAAACATATTTTACTATTATTTTAATGTTAGGAATATCTAAGCTTGACAGTAACCATTACAATATTGTCAAGTTATTTAGAAATGCAGCAGCATAAGGAAGGTCTAGGATAAATATGCAACATGATTCATTATTAACAATCATCTTTCTAATATTAAACAACCACTTCATCATCAATATTATTCCAACTTAATGATACTGAATTTTTTCTGCACATGTTTTCATGGTCTTCTCTCAAAAATGTTATTCAAACAAGGCTGCCCACTGTCACCATTATTATTTAATATTGTCTTAGAAATGTTAGCTTTGGCAGTAAGAGAAGAAAAAGAGATTAAAGGAATTAGAGTAGGTAATGAGGAAACCAAATTATCACTCTTTGCAGATGACATGATGATATATGTAGAGAACCCTAAAGACTCAACTAAAAAACTACTAGAAACAATTCACAACTTTAGCAAAGTTGCAGGATACAAAATAAATCCACATAAATCATCAGCATTTTTATATATTACCAATAAAGTTCAGCAGCAAGAGATACAAAAAGAAATTCCATTCAAAATAATTGTTGATAGTATAAAATATTTGGGAATTTATCTGCCAAGGGAAAGTCAGGAACTATATGAACTAAACTACAAAACACTTTCCACACAAATAAAATCAGACCTAGTCAATTGGAAAAACTTAAAATGCTCATGGGTAGGCCGAGCGAATGTAATAAAAATGACAATACTACCCAAACTAATTTACTTATTTAGTGCCATACCAATCAAACTCCCAAGAAATTATCTTATAGATCTAGAAAAAATAGTAGCAATTTGGAAGAAGAAATGGTCAAGAATTTCAAGGGGATTAATGAAAAAAAAAAAGGCTGATGATGGTGGACTTGCTGTACCAGATCTAAAACTATATTACAAAGCAGCAGTCATCGAAACCATTTGGTACTGGCTAAGAAATAGAGTAGTCGATCAGTGGAATAGGATAGAATCACAAGACAAACTAGGCAGTAACTATAGCAATTTAGTCTTTGAGAAACCCAAAGACCCCAGTTTTGGGGATAATTACTCACTATTTGACAAAAACTGCTGGGAAAACTGGAAACTAGTGTGGAAGAAATTAGGGCTTGACCCACATCTAACACCACATACCAAGATAAGATCTAAATGGGTTCATGATCTGGATATAAAGAGTGATACTATAAATAAATTAGAGGAACGTAATATAGTTTACCTCTCAGACCTATGGAGATGTAATAAATTTATGTCCAAAGAAGAACTGGAACTCTTAATTGAAAACCAGATAGATAACTTTGACTATATTAAGTTAAAAAGTTTTTGTACAAACAAAACCAATGCAGACAAGATTAGGAGGGAAACAATAAATTGGGAAATCATCTTTACATTTAAGGGTTCTGATAAAGGT
>JAJPUD010022594.1:10829-21162 GCA_023553655.1 Myrmecobius fasciatus | reverse complement strand
CAGTTGTGACATAAAATGGTTCAGATAAGTTTGGTTGACAAAATATTTAAATGAGACATTTCAAATGAGTCCAGTTGTGGCATAAAATGGTTCAGATAAGTCTAGTTGTGACAGAAAATACTCAAGTCTAGTTGTGGCATAAAATGGTTCTGCTAAGTCCAGTTGTGACATAGAATGGTTCTGCTAAGTCCATTGTAACACAAAATGGTTCCGATAAGTCCCGTTGTGACATAGAACGGTTCCGATAAGTCCCGTTGTGACATAGAACGGTTCCGATAAGTCCCGTTGTGACATAGAACGGTTCCGATAAGTCCAGTTGTGACATAGAATAAGCCTATTGTAACATAAAATGGTTCAGATAAGTCTAGTTGTGACAGAACAGTTCCGATAAGTCCTGTTGTGACATAGACTAGTGCAGTGAAGTCTGGTTGCCCACAGCCACTCTTCCAAAGCAGAGCCTTTTGAAGCAAGGAAAGGCGTCTGGGCCGTCTGCCAAGCCGGTACTGGTTTTCATAAGTTCGGCGCAGTGGCCCACGGAGTGCTACGCGTTGAAGCGTGTGGCTGTCCCAGCTCCCCAGAGTTTCTGCCAGGCTCGGTTCCCCAGAGATCCACAAGTACACCCTAAAACTACACAAGGCCCAAGCCCAAAGCCGGCCTGTCCCAGCATTCGGAGCGGTCCCTCACCACGTCCCGTGTTGGGATACCGGGGCTTCCAGGAGGGGCCTTTGAACTCTGCTTGCCCCAGTATTCGCTGTCACTCTACAAGGAAGGGGTCATGTTAAAGTCAGCGAGTGAGACTGCGGGCAGCCCTGGGCAATCCCTTGGAGTTTCCCTGCTCCCTTGCCCAGCAGACGGGGGTGGAGGCCGGTCCGTGTGGCCGCTCCCGCCGGCCCTTGGCCAGTCCTGGGCAAGCCGTCTCCTGGAGAGGTGGATTGGCGCCAGAGAAGAGCATGGTGAGGGGGTTTGATCAGGGGCAATTCCACACTGGACTTCAGTGCCCTTGTCTGTAGGTCGGGGGCATTTTCCACACTGGACTTCAGCGCCCTTGTCTGTAAGGGGACGCTCTGGGGAGTTATTAGAAAAGAGCCTGGGGGTCTGCCCCCAGGCCCCGGCCCCACTCGGACTGTTGGCTTTCCAGGTTCAATCAGTGGAAGGAGGAGTCCCACAGCCTGGACCTGCTGCCAGCCCCAGTGAGGAAGCCGGCCCACTGCTCCGTGTGCGCCCATCCAGGTAGGTGGAGGTTCGTGGGGCGGTTCATTGGTTCAGCTGACCCCGAGGACTGCAGCTCGCCAGTGCCTTCCAGTCTGTCCAGGCTCATTGCTTCCCTTCTGCCTTCAGTCTCCCCAACATCAGCGGCTTCCCCAGTGAGTCCCATCTCCTCATGGAGCCAGAGTGTGTCAGCTTCCGCTTCTGCTTGGCTGCTTGGGGGGTGGTAAGGTCAGTGGAGCCTGGTTTGGTGTCCTTGCTGTCCCAGGGCCAGTCCGGGTTCCAGGTCCCCTAATGGAAGGCCCTGAGCCTGCGGGGCTCACTTTAATCCTGCCTCCAGAAAAGCCCCAGCTTCACTGGGGGGGCCTTCGTTGGCGTCTGTCTGCCGCCCTGGTGGCCAGAGGTTTCCTTCCAAGCGGCCAGATTGTTGGTAGCCGCGGCCCCCGTCCGCAGCCATCCTCGAGCCCAAGATGGCGGCGCCCATCCCTGCTCCCATCGGCTCTTCCAGGCCCCTCTGTCACGCTCCCCGAGAGGCGCCTTTGCTGCTCGCTTTCTGCCCACCTCAGGTGCTGACCTCACAAGGGGACGTGGCTTGTCGCGAGCGGTCACTAAAGTCCGAGCCTTTAGTGGCGTCAGTGAAGCAGAAGCGGGTCAGCGTTCTCCAAACTCAGGACGACGAAGGTGAGAGCCTGGGGCACGTCTCCAGAGGGCAGATGGAGCCTGCCTCGAGGAGCTCCCGCAGCACCGGGCGCACTGGAGACAGACTTTCCTGTGGGCCTCGGATCCCCCGCACCCAGGGCCCCCGTGGCCAGGACAAGAGGGCCGTCTCCTCCCTCTCCTTTTGCATTGATTGTGTGCCACGTCTGCCAGGCTTGTGCTCTTGCTGACTTTTGCCAGGCTCCCGGGTGACTGTGTGCCATTTGTTCCAGGCTCGTGCTCCCTAGTGACTATGTGCCATGTGTGCCAGGCTCATACTCCCTGGTGACTGTGCTATTTGTGCCAGGCTCGTACTCCCTGGTGACTGTGTGCCATGTGTGCCAGGCTCTCGCTCCTTGCCGACTGTGTGCCACGTCTGCCAGGCTCGTGTTCTCTGGTGCCATCTCTTAGGTCCCCTGGCTTCTTTAAGGCGTGCTTCCCATTCTCTGTCCTCCCGGTTGGGTTCTGTACCTCTCTGCCCTCCCCCGAAGGCCACCTCACCTTCTGTTTTCTCTGGATGGCGCAGGTGCCGATCTACGTCCGCGTCGTCCCCCGTTACGCTGGGGGCTCCCGGAGGGACCAGCAGCTGCCCTCTGCCTTTGTCTGTGCCCCAGCCTCCTCCTAAAACGGCTTTGTGGAAGTTGTACGTGGACGTGATCACTCGTGTCTGCCATTTGTAATAGCCAACGGCAGACTGGCAGCACGTGCTCAGAGACGGCTTCAGAGCTGGCAGGGGCGCCCCTTCCACGGTCTGGAGACGCTGGCTGCGAGCGCAGCGTCAGAGGGAAGGGGCTGGGGGCCGGGTGGCGGCTGCTCCGAGGCCTCCTTTTGCTTGTCTCTGAAATCTGCCACAAGTTCCTGGCTCTTCTGAGGCAGAAAGTCGGTGTTAAAGAGCAGCCTTTGCTTGGGGTCCGGGACGGCGACGGTCGCAGATCTCGGCGCCATGACTAAGGCGCGTTGCTCTCGGTTACGAGCATCCATCAGCTGTTGGTAACTGGGGCTCTCTTTGTCCAGAGGGGCCAGCGAGTGGGCGGTGAGCCAGCGGTCTGTGTCTCTGCAGGCTCCCCCGGGGACCATGAGCTGCGCGGGTGCAGGCTGTGTGGCAGCGAGCGCTACTGCGAACCCCACGACCCCAAGTACCGCTGCCTCTGCGACTGGCACCGTGCCGAGCACCGCCGGCAGCAGGGTGCCGCCGAGAACAGCGTCAAGAAGTGGGTCCCTCTCTGGTGCTTCCTCTTGGGCACATTCAGGGCCGGGGTCCCCACAAAGCACAGACCCCAGTGGGATGAGAGTCAGACCATTACCCTTGGCACCGGGTGGGCGGCCCCTCGGGGTGGGCACCCTGCAGATTGACTCCAGGATCCCTGAATGGCTTCCACTTTTAGGACAGTGAGCGCCCTGTAGACCCGCTGGGGAGGGAGAGAGGGAGGGGTTCAAGGTGACCCTTGGGGAGGAAGACAAGTGTCCAAAGTGACCCCTTGGGAGGGTGACAAGTGTCCAAGGTGACCCCTGGGGCTGGAGGGAGGGGGGGCGAGGCTGGCATAGGGAAGGTCAGAGGAGGGGAAAGGTGACAGGTGCTCTTTGGGGCACATTGGGGGGGGTCTGCTGGAGGTCCTGATGAATGTGAGATGAGGGGTGCAGGGCGGGGCTGGAGAGGGTCAGCCCTCGGTGATGATTCGTCCCCAGGAGCCGGTGGGATCCCCAGGTGAAACAGTCCAAAGGCAGAGGGCAGGGGGCAGAGGACCCACCTGGAGGGATGTCAGAGCTTGGGGGCCCCCCCCCGGTCTCTCTGGGTGAAGTTCCATAGAGGAGACAGAGGGAGCAGCAGAGAGGCCCCGAGACCCTGGGGGGAGGGGGTGAAGCTGAGGCCATGGGAGGAGGGGGAGGTCGGCCTGGGTCCCGAGCGAGGCCACCTGGTCACGTGAGACGGGGCAGAAGGGGACGGGCAGGGCCCCCTGAGGGAGGGGGAGAAGCAAGTGCTTGTGGCCAGGGGACCCGGGCTCCGGATGTGAGCTGGGGAGTCCTCTCAGAGGACCTGGTGCTCTGGGAGGTGGGTCCCAGCCCGTGTGGCCCGGTGGCCAAGGTGTCCCCACAGGTCGCACTGGGGCTGCCCCTGCCTTCCATGGTGGCTTTTGGCCATGGGAGGTCCTGGGTCCCACGTACTTCCAGCGAGTCCTGCCCCCAGTCCCCCTCTGCCCAGAACTGCCGGGCTCTGTTGGTGCAGCCCAGCTGGGGAGGCTCAGGGGGGCCTGCCCTTCCTCCAGGGGGCACAGCTCCCCTGCCTTGACCACCTGTGAGGTCACCGGGGGTGGGCGCCCCCTTTTTCTGAGGCTTGGAGGCCAGACCCCCAGCCTGCGCCTCTGGGCTGGCCCTGGCACCTCTGACCTCGCGGCCTGTGCCTTGTTTCTAGGAGAGCTTGCGCTTGCCAAGGATTCCCGTTCCCTGAGGTAATAACCAGACCCACAGCGAGCCGCTCACCCTGGCCGTGCCGGCGGTCCCGGTCCGAATCCTGTTTGTTTTCTTCTCTGTGGCCCCCCCCCCCCCCAGGTCATTCGAGAATTCCAGGTAAACAAGGATCGGCTGACGAAGAAAATCTGCTTCCGGAGGCCTGACCTCTTGTCCTTCCAGGTGCGTCCGGGGTGGGCCCCGAGGGGCTGGCGGGAGAGCCCGGTCCGGCTGCCTCCTCCGCGGTCCTCGGCGGGTTTGTGCCAGACGGAGCTCCGAGGGTTCTGCCCACGCCCAGACAGTCCCTGCCTCGGGCTCTAACCCCAGAGCATCCTGGCATTCATAGTCTCTTCATTGGTTAGCGCCCACCCTTCCCCCCACTGCCATCCCTTTGTCTGTAGGCAGAGATGCCCATTTCACCTGGGTGCAGGAACACAGCAGGTGCCACATAAGTGCTCACTAGCGTGTCCGTGGACCCCGCGGGAGGTGACGACCAAGTCCCTGTTGCTTTCCTTCCAGGTTTTTGCTTTGGAGAAGCTGGAGTGGCCCCGACACTACGCCTGTGAGAAACTGATGGGGCTCTTGGCCCATCATGACATGGTGGAGCGGAAGCTCGGGCGCAAGAGCCCCGGCCAGCTGCGGCCCCTGCGGTAATGGGGCGGACCTCTGTCCCTGCTCTTCCTGGGGGGCTCTGGGCTCCCCCAGGAGGCCTTTCCTTCTGGAAGAGGGAGTCCCAGAGGGCCCGGTGGCCTGGAGGAAATCCCCAGTGTGGCTCAGCCCCGCGCCTGGCCCGGGGGGGGCCAGGAGAGTCCCCGAGGAATGGGGGGTCCTGGGTCCAGGGCGTCCCCGCGCCGCATTCAGCCACCCACTTTCTGTTTCCCAGAATTACCCGCCCCCGCCTCAGGAGCGGCATCCCTTGCTTTGAGATCCTGTGGCAGAAGCCAGGTGTGTGCTGGCATGGGGACCCTGGGGGCGGGCAGGACCCCCATCTCACCTCCCCTGGGGGGGCCAGAACGTGGCTGTGAGCACAGGGAGCAGGGGGCTCTGGCCCCCGGGCTCTCCCCCTGGTCCTCTGTCCTTGCGCTGGCCAGTAAGTCTCGGTTAAGCACCTGCTGTGTGCCAGCTCTGGTGCCAGCCTCCCGCCCACCCCTGTGTTTCAGAGCACTACATGGCGGCCGCCGCTGCTGCCCCTGGCGCGGCTTCCCAGGCCGGGCCGGACACCGTGCTCACGGTGGAGGAAGCCTCCTTATTTGAAGCTGCCTACCCCGAGGTGGTTGCCCAGTACCAGAAGCAGCTGCAGGAAAGCCAGGGGAAGAAGTCCAGGAGTGAGTCTGGGGCTGGCGGCATGGCCCACATGGCACGGCACGCTGGTGGGCACCGGGTGGGACAAAGGCTCGCTGAGCCAGCGCCGCCCCTCCATCACTGGATCCTAGATTGCCCGCTCGCTGCAAGCCCTTTCTGGTTTGTTTGATTTTCTTTCTTTCTTCCCCACAGGTAAGAAAACCCGGCCTAAGGGAGGCGATGTGCCGGACGTGGGCGAGGTGGCAGGCCTTCTGGCCCACATGAGACTCTCCCACGAGATGGCACTGGGGCCGAACGCCAAGTCACACCTGAAAGCTCCCCCTGAGGAGGAATGGCAGCAGAGGAGCAGCCCAGCAGGGGCCAGCTGGCCTTCGGGGGGGGGCTCCCTTAAGTCTGGAGGCCTGGCAGCTGCCCGCCCCCACACCCACCCCTGCATCCACCCCTCTGAGACTTGGGGGCCCGCAGCACAGTACGGCCAGTGGTCATTTGTTGTCCATGTCCGAGCTCCAGGACGATAGCTCGGTGATCGAGGCCCTCCAGCTGAGCACCATTGACTGGGAGGGCACCTCCTTTAGCACTTCCCCTGGGGCCCACCCCTCAGGGCCCGGCAGGGACCCTGGGCAGCGCCGTCGCGCCGACAGTCCCCAGGAGCCCCAGAACGCTGGCCCGGCCAGAGCCCATTCGAGTCTCGATTCGACCCTTCTGCCTCTGAAGGAGCGAGTGTGTGCCCAGCTATCGGCACAGCCCCCGCTCTCTGCTCCGGACGGGCACCACGACCACTGGGCTGACCCGGAAGCCTGGGCGCTGCAGAGAAAAGGGGCCTACGCCGCGAAAAGCGGCCCCTGCTTTGAGACCCAGCAGTCCGATCACAGCCCCCCAGGTCTTCTCCCGGTGTTCCGTTCGCAGAGTAGCCAGGACCAGTCTGACGTGGCGAGCAGGAGAGCGCCCAGAGCTGGCCCGTTTGTGCCCCTCGTCCCCAGCAATCCAAAGCTGAGACCCCTGGGCCTGGAGCTGCCTCGACTCCAGCCCGAGTCTCAAGCTGCTCCAAAGAGAGTCCCCAAAAAGAGCGTCTGCCTCCCCTGCAGCTCCTCGGACGAGGACGACGACCTGGCCGGCTGGAGCGAGAAGTGCCCGCGCCCAAAGGGGAAGTCCGAGCAGCGCCCTCCGGCCTGGTTCCAGACCGCCATCCCGTGGCCGGATCCCAGAGCCGTCTGTAAAGGAGCCGGGGCTCCGCGCTCAGCCACCGCCGCCTCTGCTGCAGGGAGCCCGCTGCCCCCTGGGGAAGCAAAGGCTGCCAGTCTGCTTCTGGAGAGCCCTCTGCCTTTGGCCCAGAGATTGAAACTGCGGTTCCAGAGCAGCTGACAGCCCCCGGAGGTCACCTGAACCCAGCCCGGAGGGCTCAGCACTGGAGGGATGCCGGAGCAAAGGCCTGCTCCCTCAGCCATGATGTGGGCACTGCCTGGGGGGCACTGCACGCCGTGATTGTGTCAGGATTCACTTGAGGAAAATTCATATTTAGTCTGAATTAAGCTGGAGGGGAAGGAAGGTGAGGGGGACAGCAGCAGCCGGGCTGTGGCTTCTGTCAGACCCAGGGATGGAGGAGCCTGGACCCGTCCTGGAACCATCTCCGGAGCCCAGGTGGCCCCAGCACCCCCCTCTTTGGGACCCTGAGAGCCGCTCTGTTGATTGTCAGGCGTCGGATGGGCCCAGGCCAGCGGCCTTGGCTCTTTCCCAAAGGTACCCTGGAGCCGGACTCAGCTTCCTGTAACCCCCCCCCCCCCCCCGGGACTTTTTTTTGTAGGTAGAAGTCATTAGATTTCATGTCACCCCTTTTGTTACTAATT
The DNA here is from genome assembly GCA_023553655.1 of Myrmecobius fasciatus. Classification (NCBI taxonomy): domain Eukaryota; kingdom Metazoa; phylum Chordata; class Mammalia; order Dasyuromorphia; family Myrmecobiidae; genus Myrmecobius; species Myrmecobius fasciatus. Next base: position 13,669 of record JAJPUD010022594.1, on the reverse strand, counting down.
GTGACCCTCCCCCCCCATGTATGTGTAAAGCTAGGTGAACACGTATACCCCCCTCGGAGGGGAGGGGGGGAGAGAGGGAGGGAGAGAGAAAATTGGGAACTCGGAATTTTTTTAAATGAATTTCAGAAACGGTCTTTCCGCGCAGCCGAAGAAAAACGTTCTTTTAAAAGAGATCGTATTTAAACGGCTCTTAAAAAGATGACGCCCAGAATCGGCTTTGGAATGCTCCAGCTCGAGCCGGGTCAGGTGACTGCAGGGGCAGTCTTGATTTTCCTTAATGTTCTGAAGTGCCCCACTGGGGCCCAGAACCTTGAGGAGGACTTGGAACCAAAAGTGAGGAGGGGGAGTTCTGTTCCCTTTTAGGCTCGGAGCAGACGGACCCCCCTGAAGTCATTAGCGAATCGCTCCACGGCCGGCGCTCCAGCCAGTGCCTCCCTGTGGCCAGTGGTTCCCTAGCTGGGCAAAGATCCCACTTTCCTGATGATGATGACTGTCTGGACACCAGACCTGAGGTGTCCTCCCAACCTGAAAAGTGCCACGGGAGGAAATCACTCTCCCCGTGAGCCCCAGGGGCACTTCCCAGATACACACTTGGGGGGCTCTGAGCTGCTGCCTTCCAGTCACCAGTGGGCCAGGTGAGCTAGGGAAGGCCTTCCTGCGTGGCCCAGACCCAGCAGGAGAGAAAGCAGGACGGAACGGGTTCCACGAAGACGCAGCGGACTTCTCCGACAGGAAAAGCTGTAGTGCATCAATGGCTTCGGTACCACTCCGGGCCCTCGCCTTCTGGGTCAGCCCGCTCTCTGCAGCTCAGTGATTGACTGACTGTGCCCAGCGCGGACCACCGGTCTGTTCTTGACATAGATGCTCCGGGAGAGTGCCCATGGGTCTGATGACCAGGGATCTGAATGGGCAACAGAGCCCGCACCCCCGCTGCTGGAACATCCCGAGCTGCATCGGGCCACCATTGCAAAGGGGCAAGAAGGTCAACCCGTCTCAGAAGTCCTTACAGCTTCAAGGGAACCCCAAAAGGTGGTTCCAGAACACCTCAGAAATGACGACTGGGAAAGAGGAGCGGCCGCCTTTGGTCTGAGTCCCGGCTTGGCGCCATGACGCTCCCTCAAAGGGCCATCCATCATCGGGAGTGTCACAAAGTCATATTAAAGATTGTGGGTGTGAATCACCACACCCGGAAGGATCCTTCACCCTCAGAGCCATGAGAACGTCAGGGGGGCGGCTCAGTGTGGCAGGGGGAGACCTGGATCTGGGGGAGACCCCACCGTCCCAGCACAGCACAGGAAAGAACCCAGACCGATAACACAGGACATAGAGAAAGCGTTCTTTTCAGTGGCTCCAAAGTGAAGCTTTTTGTTCAACAAACACCGCTTATTCTGTCTGAGTTTTCAAAAATAATCCTTAAACTTCTCTTGTTCTTGGATAGAAGACAAACGACGACTTGGAGACATTCGAGACAATTTGGGGTCAGAGGCGAAAGCGAATCGCCACGTCGGCGGCAGGCTTGGATTAGCTGCTCCTCTTAAACAGGCGTTTGTCTCGATGTGAAATAAGTTTCTCTTCAGAGAAATGAAGCAACTTTGCTAAGAGCAAATATGATTTTGTTCCGGAAAAGATTGTTTCATTTTAAAGCTTGGCTGTAGTTAGATGTTGCATTTTTCCTCCTAAAATGTTTCCCTTATGCACACGTATACAAATATGGATATAATGTTATGCCCCTGTATCCACTGCTGGCATTATACGTGTGTATGTTATATATACAAAGCTGATCAGAATTGGGGGCAGCTAATAGAGTCAGGGTGTTCTATGGTGGAGAGACTAGATACAATCAGAAGCTGTTGATGGACTGACTACTGACTGCCCTGCACGTGAGGAGCCACAAGGGATAGACCAGGGGGTGTCCACGGCAGCGAATCACCTGCCTCTGAAGTGAAATACAATGGGGGTGTTGTATTGGGAGGGGTCTCAGACTCCTTGGGGAGCCCCTGGTGCACTGTGACTGGTCACCTCAAGCTGCGAGTCGGCAGTAGGATCAGCCCAGCATGGCAGACGGGAAGAGAAGTCTCAAGTTTGGGTACCGGGGCTGCCAGTCTGGGCCGGGCTCGCCAGTTCTCAGTGAAGGTCAGGGCGACCCCCTGCTCTGCTTTTCTTGAGAGACGAACAGGATGGAGCCGTGGGCATCCTTTCCTACCATGCTCTTGCAGGATTGTAAAACTCATTGGACGTGGGGCATGGAGCAGCTTCCCTGCTGAGGGAGGGCCGTGGGCCCCGCAGCAGGGTGGCCGGTGACCAGGGGATCCTCGGCCACGGATGGAGCGGGTCGGAACACCACACTCCTGAGCAGTGCAGCCAGTCGTGGTGGAAGCCTTTGGCCATCTCTATGAAGGTGAGAGGCATAGATCTGACAAACATGGGGTCTCTCAGTTAGCCATTGCGGGCAAGGTTCTCACCCAAGTTCTCCATAACGGGCTGGCCCTGGAAGACGGTCATCTGCCCGAGAGCCAGCCTGCTTTCAGAAAGGACCGATGCAGGGCCGATAGGATGTTTGCTGTCCGTCAGCTCCCGAAGAAATGCCAGGAACAGAACAGTCATCTGGACACAACATGCATCTGTCAGACTGAGGCAAGTCCCGAGGGCTCATGGGGGAGTCCATCAAAATGTGCTTGTCCAGAAAAGTCTGGCAGTGTGGTACAGGTGTGCTTGCCAGGGTTCCCTCCCCCTTTCCTCCTTTTCCTCTCCCTTTCATCCTCCCCTTCCTTCCTTCCTTCCTTCCTTCCTTCCTTCCTTCCTTCCTTCCTTCCTTCCTTCCTTCCTTCCTTCCTTCCTTC